>PVKV010006343.1:0-105964 GCA_004027835.1 Alouatta palliata
CTCCTTCATTTCAACCCTGGTGAATCTAATGATTATGTGCCTTGGGGTTGCTCTTTTTGAGGAATATCTTTGTGGTGTTCTCTGTATTACCTGGAGTTGAGTATTGTCCTGCCTTGCTAGGTTGGGAAAGTTTTCCTGGATAATATCCTGAAGAATATTTTCCAGCTTGGATTCATTCTCTTCATCACATTCAGGTACATCTATCAAACGTAGATTAGGCCTTTTCACATAGTCCCATCTTTTTGCAGACTTTGCTCATTCCTTTTTACCCTTTTTTCTCTAATCTTGTCTTCTCATTTTATTTCATTAAGTTGGTCTTCGACCTCTGAAATCCTTTCTTCTGCTTGATCAATTCGACTGTTAAAACTTATGCATACTTTGTGAAGTTCTCGTATTGTGTTTTTCAGCTCCATTAATTCACTTATATTCCTCTCTAAATTGTCTATTCTCGTTAGCATTTCGTCAAACCTTTTTTCAGTGTTCTTAGTTTCTTTGCATTGGGTTAGAACATGTTCTTTTAGCTCACAGACGTTTCTTATTATCCACTTTCTGAAGCCTGATTCTGTCAATTCCTTACATTCATTCTCCATCAGGCCTTATTCCATTGGTGATAAGGAAGTGCAATCCTCTATTGGAGGAGAGGCATTCTGATTTCCGGTGTTTTCAGCCTTTTTGTGCTGGTTTCTTCCCATCTTTGTGGATTTATCCACCTGTTGTCTGTGTAATTGCTGACTTTCAGATTAGGTCTTTCAGTGGACGTCCAGCTTGTTGGTGATAAAGTTTTTTCTGTTTCTTAGTTTTCCTTTGGCAGACGCCCCTCCCCAACAGAGCTGGACCTTCCCGGTTCAGCTGTACTTGCTGTGAAACTCTCAATCCTCAGCAGTTCCAATTGCTGTTTTTTTTTTTTTTTTTTTTTTGTGGCGGGGGACCAGGCTTCCCCTGTGGCGACCCACTGTGCCGGCTGAAACAGCAGCATTGAGATTGGTGGTGCTTTTCTGCCCAGGAATCTCCTGGTCTTGTTCCCCGCTTCAGTCCCCTTTTCAATCAGCTGAACGGGAGACTCTGCCTTCCTGGAGCTCCAAACGCCAACCAAAAGGGCACTAAGTCCCATATACTCTGGACCGAGAACTGCCGCGCCGGGGCACCAGCAAAACGGCTGCGCCAGCCAAAAGAGTCGCGCTGGTGACCCATGGGGCTCCTCTGCCGGGAATCTCCTGGTCCATGGGCAACAAAAATTCGTCTGAAAATGTGGCGTCCACTCACTCTCTGCGCTTTCAATGGGAGCTACAATCCTGAGCTGCTGCTAATCGGCCATCTTGGATCTCTCTCCAGAACATCTTTATTTCTGCCTTCATTTCATTATTTATCCAGTAGTCATTCAGGAGCAGGTTGTTCAGTTTCCATGTAGTTGTGCGGTTTTGAGTGAGTGTCTTAATCCTGAGATCTAATTTGATTGCACTGTGGTCTCAGAGACTGTTTGTTATGATTTCTGTTCTTTTGCATTTGCTGAGGAGTGTTTTACTTCCAATTATGTGGTCAATTTTAGAATAAGTGTGATATGGTGCTGAGAGGAATGTATATTCTGTGGACTGGGGGTGGAGAGTTCTGTAGATGTCTACTAGGTCCACCTGGTCCAGATCTGAGTTCAAGTCCTGGTTATCCTTCTTAATTTTCTGTCTTGTTGATCTGTCTAGTATTAACAGTGGGATGTTAAAGTCTCCCAGTATTATTGTGTGGGAGTCTAAGTATCTTTGTAGATCATTAAGAACTTGCTTTATGTATCTGGGTGCTCCTGTATTGGGTGCATATGTATTTAGGATAGTTAGCTCTTCTTGTTGCATTGATCCCTTTACCATTATGTAGTGCCCTTCTTTGTCTCTTTTGATCTTTTTTGGTTTAAAATCTGTTTTTACCAGAGACTAGGATTGCAACCCCTGCTTTTTTTTTTTTCTTTCCATTTTCTTGGTAAGTCTTCCTCCATCCCTTTATTTTGAATCTATGTATGTCTTTCCATGTGAGATGGGTCTCCTGAATAAGCACACTGATGGGTCTTAGGAATGGGAAAGCAGCATTGTATGTTCTCACTCATAAGTGGGAGCTAAGTTATGAGGATGCAAAGGCATAAGATTGATACAATAAAATTTAGGGACTCGGAGGAAGGGTGAGATGGGCCTGAGGTATAAAAGACTGCAAATTGGGTTCAGTGTATACTGCTGGGGTGATGGGTACACCAAAATCTCACAAATTACCACTAAATAAGTTACTCATGTAACCAAACACCACGTGTTCCCCAATAACCTATGGAAATAAAAAAATTTTTAAAAAGTTGAATGAAAACTCAAAAACAAAAGTGGATAATATTTTTTCAATTAAGAAAGTAAAACAAATTGCTAAACCACAATAATAGAAGATAAGGCGAGTATTCACTGGATACTTAATGTGTTAATATATTCGTCCTGTCTGAGAGGAAGATAGAGATACTGATGCTGAATGACTATATTCTCCTTAAAAAGAAAACACTTAAAAAGGATATAGTCTTAAAATTATAAAGTATATATTTTAAAACTTATTTTAATACATATTTTATAATTTTAAAACTTAAGAATAACCATTAAAATGAGAGCGATATTCTTCATAGCTTCTGAATTCACAGGGAAAAAAGGAGTATAGAAAATTTTATTAGTACACCAGGAGGTAGAAAAGGAGAAAAAAAAGAAGCAAAAAGAAGGGAGGAGAGTTAGATAACCAATGAGTTTTCCTTTTTCCCATGGCCGACAGGAAGACCAGATAACAAACATTTTCCATGTATTTCATTCTGTATTCTTAATATGGTTATTTTCACTTTTTATAAGATAATTTCTCATTTGACTTCCTTTTGGATATCTATATATTCAAATTGATTTCGTTCTTGTATTAGAATCATACAATTGTAGACCTGGAAAAGTCCTTAGAGATCCCCTAGTACAGAAATAAGAACAAAGCAGGTATGCTACCATAATCTTATGCACAAGGCAGACATTGCTAATTAAATACAATGTTCCTTCTCACTAAGCCTAATCATGGTCTTACAGCCTAGACATAGTCTCGATAAAGCTTTCCTACTTAATTTTGTTGGCCCAAGAGATGAAACCTGTTTACTAATCCAGATCTAGTCCAGTTATCTTTGACAAATGAAGAGACTGAGATGTGGGACGACAAGGTAATTTGCCCAAGGTCACACAAAAACTGAAACAAGAACTCTATCAAATCCAGGATACCCTCTTCTATATCAGATTGGGTCAATAAATCCTGTGGCCTCTCCCAATCAAAGTAACTTCTAGAAACCCCAAGAATGTTGCTTTTAGTTTTAAGTTGTTTTCTTTTAACCAGTTGTAGGTTCCAATTCTGTACAAGATAAAGTCAAAACATATCATTTTACTGCTCCCACTAATCACACACACACACAAAAACCCTGGACAAAATGTGCAAGGATGAAAAATAGAGAACAGAATGTAGATGGCTAGGGGCCTAGGGACTTGAGGAATTGCCTGGAGGTGAGTACTCTGGGTTTTTCTCTTGCCTTTTATTTGTCCTGACTGTCACTGGAGAAGCCTACAACTTAAAAACAGGCACAGCAATAAAAAAAAAAAAAAAAAAAAAAAAAAAAAAAAAAAAAAAAAAAAAAAAAAAAAAAAAAAAAAAAAAAAAAAAAAAAAAAAAAAAAAAAAAAAAAAAAAGAAAGAAAGAAAAAGAAAAAAAAGAAACAAGAAAATCCTGGGCTCTTTATCCAAAGAACTGTGAAAAGTTATTTGTGAAAAGTATAACCCAGTAAGTCAGATCCTTTAACCATACCTGCCTTCTCTCAAGATGAGTACCACAAGCAAGACATGCCCCCTCCTCCACCTCGATAGGCATTGCAGGGAATACAGTCTGTGGGCAGAACCCTCTCTTCCAGGCTGCTTGCAATAAGGAGGGGGAGCTCTTCCCCTTTGAAGACTATGGGTGGAATTCTGACTTTCAGTCCTGCATTAGTCTGCTCTGGTTGCCATACAAAAGACTACAGAGTGAGTGGCTTAACAGAAATGTATTTTCTCACAGTTCTGGAGGCTGGAAGTCCAAGATCAAGGTACTGGCAGGGTTGGTTTCTGGTGCTGCCTTCCTTTTCAGCTTCCAGTCAGCTGACTTCACTGTGTCTTTCCTCTGTTCATGTGAGAGGGCAGAGGAAAGAGAGACGTCTGATATCCCTTGCTCTTCTTATATGGACACCAGTGTTATCGAATTAGGGTCCCACCCTTATGACCTCATTTAACCTTAATTACCTACCCAAGACCTTATCTTCAGATAGAATCACATGGGAGGTTAGGACTTCAACATATGAATTTTGGGGGATACAATTCAAAGTACAACAACCCCTGAACCTCTGTACTGCAGTAATGCCCTGCCCTCCCTGGTGGAGCCTGTGTGTGAAACCCTGACTTCCATCTCTGCCCTGCATTAATAAGGAAACAAAACTGGTAAATTAAACTTCATCAAAATTACAGTATACTGCACTGCAAAATACCTGCTACATAGATGAACAAACAAGCTATAGACTTGGAGAAAATACTTGCAAATTACATATCTAATAAAGGACTTATATCGAGAATATATAAAGAACTCTCTGAACTCAGTAGTAAGAAAACAAACAATTGGATTAGAATATAGTCAAAAAACTTGAACATACACTTGTCTAAAGATGATATACCCGTGGCAAATCAGTATAGCAAAAAATATTCAAATCACTAGCCTCTAGGACAATACAAATTAAAGCTATATATGCTATAATTACACACCTATTAGAATAACCAAAATAAAAAATACTGATAGTACCAAGTGCTGAGGAGGAATGTTAAATGGCATAGCCAATTTGGAAAATAGTTTGGCAGTTTCCTATAAATATAACACATACCATAGGACCCAGCAATCTCTTTCATCAGTGTTCATTTGGAGAAATGAAAAGTCATGTTCATCTTAGAAAAATGAAAAGTTATGTTCACACAGAAACTGTACATGAATGTTTATAGCAGCTTTATACTGTTTTGGTCAAAACTGGAAACAACCCAAATATCCTACAACAGATGAACAGAAAAACAAACTGTGGGCCACGTATACTGTAGAATACTGCTCAACAGTAAAATGGAATTAACTACTGGTACATGTAACGACTTGGATGGATCTTAAAAGAATTTTGCAGAGTGAAAGAGGCTAGTCTCAAAAGGTTACACATTGTTTGATTCCATTTATATAATATTATTGATGTGGCAAAGTCATGCTGCATAGATCTGTGATTGCCAGGAGTTATGATTGGGAGTAGGATATGATCATTAAGGTGTAACTCAAGGAGGTTTCTTGGTGATGATAAAACAGTTCTGTATCTTGACTGGTGATGGTTATACCAATCACATAATTATATACACACACACATAACCCCAAAAGAAGTCCACACAAAATCTGGTGAAATCCAAATAACATATTGTACTATTGTATTACAATTATTATTATTGTATGTACCAATGTTAGTTTCTTTTGACAACATTTTATACTTATGCAAGATATTAGGAAAAACTGGGTAAGGGGTACAGGAAAATTCTCCATACTATATATGGAATTTCTTGTGAGTCTAAAACTATTTCAAAATAAGAGATCAATTGTAACAAATTTTTTAAAATGTTCTAGTCTCAAGCCTGTCTTGACTTCAAAGCCAGTGTGATTAACCACTACACCACATGGTAAGGATCCATTAGAAACATGCCTATATTAGCAGGCACAAATAAGGGACACTCCTAGCTAGTCAAAATTACTTTTTGTCTCTTTGTACCTGAAAACAAAAAAGCATAAAACAAGAAATGGCTAACTGAGATAACTGTAACATTTGAGGTGGGATGGTTTTAATAGAGTTTTTTTTTTTTTACCATTTTAACTCTTTTAGGTTAAATCCCACTTTGTTGTCCAGTGATCTCAAAATGTGTTATGAATTCTAATATTCACATCAATATTTCAAATCACCTTATTCTACATGTTTTTCCCTTGGGTGTTCTTTTTGTTGATATTTTTACTTGTAAAAGCTGTTTTCTATCACTTTAGTCAGTTAATTGAAAGTAAAGCTTAAAGGAAACCAACATGTTTAAAATAAACTTTTTAGAGTTGGAGACTACATGCTTTTTGTTATTTTGCTTGCTCTGCTATCTCATTAGTGTTATCACATTCCTGAAATATCTAAAATGGCTAAAAGCGTGAAAAGCACAAGTATTGAAAGACCTTAGGAGACTGCATTTTGAAGCTCTCAAAAATGTGAACCAGGAAATACATAAAACAACTCTATTTGTTGAAGTTAAGGTCATGGGAAATATATCTGTTTGCATTTGTGGAGTATACTGTCATAGAAAACTACGCCACATGAAGCAATGGGGCAAAAAGCACAGCGGCAATATGTGGTTACATCATCTGCTAAGCATGTATATCACAAATTACTTGAAAGCAGTCATCGTGATATTCTGGGTCCCACCAAAATGTTATGATTAAACATCCACAACAAAGGCTGTGCCCAGAAGCCTTTGTTCTGAGCAGGCTTTATTTGAAGAAAATGGAATGTGATTGTAATAAGAAGCCTGGGCTGGCTCTGTCTCTCCAACTCGTTAGGCTGCCGTAATGTGCAAAAGGCGGTAGGGTGAAGGGAGATGGGCTGGGGAGAGGCTCATCCCTGGGGCTTGACAAGGGAAGAGGAATGACAGGTGCAGAGGAGATATATGAAGTTCTCCATCGGATAGCTCCTGCAGAGTTGGAGTACTAGCCTTCAGGGCAGAACTCTCAGGAGGTGCATTCTATCATAGTCAAAAATTCCAGTGATACATTGTTCATGAGAAAAATCAGACAAGGCAATTACAGGAAAGAGCAGGAAGCCACCTCCATCTTCCAATCAGATTTTCAATATTTAACCATCACTTCCTAAGTACAGTTGGGCTCTCTGAATTATGCAGCATCTACAAGGCTGTCGGAGAAGATTTGTTCCTAATAATGGATTTTTGCATCACAAATGGATAGGGCTCTTCATCTTTATATTCATTTCTCTTCTCTGTGGTTACTTCTGCCTAATTTGCATTTTGACTTTGCCTATATTATAAAAAATGTGAAAAATATGAAGAATCCTCTTTTATTATGATGGCCTATGAGTGCCCAAACTGCTTGACCCTATATGAATTAAATATACTTTTTTGGGATATTTTGTTCTCCCCTGTATGCAGGGCTTCAAATGGGTGCAAATAATATACAGTTAAATCTAAATGTGCTCTTTCCACCAGAAGAATAAAAACAGGCACTAGCCTGCTAGAAGCTGAAGATGAGAAAGTGGAAATAGGTGTAGCTGAGATAAATTAAATTAAAAATGGGAGCCTTGGGCATTTTTCATAACAGCCCTGGAGTTAGTGGTTGGCTGGAAATAGAGACTTTCCTGTGGATGGCTTTGAAGTTATATGGAAGTCATTCACATTTAGCACATTATTCTCAGGCTGTGGGGGTAAGGGTCATGCTCATTTCTCATAGAAAGAGAATGTTCACTTACTGAAAGCCTGCCTGGACTTTGTCCTTTTCCAGGCACCATTTAACCATTAGGATTTCTAGATCATACTAGGCATTAAGGTTGTCATAACAAACTCCACTTTCTAAGGTTTCTGATCCTTAAATATAATCAAGGGAAATAATGGTTTATTTTCATGTGCATGTGTTCTCATGGCTTTATTGAGACTATGCCAGGGAAATGCAAGAACATTCATGTAATGGGAAGTGTCATATCTTTCTCCAACCCACCTTCCCTTCCTTCCTTTATTAATTCCTTCCCTCAGCAGAGGTTTTCAAGTGCTTGCCATGTGCCAGATAGGCACTGTGCTAGGCTCTGGGGAAATCACAGCTAACAACACGTAGCCTGTGTTCCAGGAATGATTTTACATTCCAATATGAAATACGGAAAAGCAAACAGGCAACTGCAACCCGGTGTAATAAGTATAATACATCTTCTGATGATAATGATAATAATAGGTGTATATGTCTTAGGTCATTCTCTCAACTATCCCTTGAGCCAGGTACTAATTTTATTCCTGTTTTACTGAAAAAGGCTTGGTCAATTTTGCAAGTTCATAAACTTAGCAAGTGTAAAGCTGAAATTTGAATCCTGGCCTGTGGAATCTGAATCCTGTTTGTACAGTCCTAGAACTCGAGCGCTTAACTTTGACGCTAATTGGTTGCTATGGGAAAACATGGTGGTGGGAATGTACATCTAGGAAGCCCCAGAGGGTGATTACAGAAGGCTTCTTAGAGGAGGCTATAACTAATCTGAGAATTGAAGACAGAATAATGGTAGGAAGAATAAGGTATAAAGAATAAGAAATATTTAGATTAGAAACCTGGCCATTCCTACTTCTTAGCCTGGGTAAAATGTTTAACTTCTCAGCCTCAGTTGCCTTATCTATTAAAAAAAACACGAGGCTAATATTATCCCTATTCCAGAGTTGTTAGAATGAAATGAGATAGCATAGCATATGTGAAAGTTCTAGCATAAGACTTGGCATTAGGAAGACACCCAGTAAATGTTTATTTTCTACACTTCATTTTACTATGCGTACCATGGAATGCGTGATCTGCCTTAACCCAAAAGCCATGGGATAATTCAGATAGTTTAAAATGAGAGTTTAGATTATTTATTCTAATTTATATTAGTACTAACCCTAATACTGGCTTGGTTATTTTGGGTATTTCATTTATCTACTTGCAAAGAAACTCATTCAACTATTACTGGGTATATTTTAAAATAAACATTCCTGGAGGAAAATGATGTTTGGCTATTTCTCAGAAATAACAGAGCTTGAAAGGAGCATTTATCAAAACAACTAAGAAAAATATCTGACTGGTTGCTGGATTAAAGGAAGAAGACGTGAATCTAAAACAGTCTATTGCTAATTGTTTCTCAAGTTCATGGCCATTTGTAACATTTAAAAATAATTATGTACATTATGATAGAATCACTTTCAGATGTAAGAAACCCCTCTTCTCCACACCATTTAATTAAGCATTAGGTACTGTTGAGACAAAAGGACGCAATTGGTTTAGGATAAATGGTTGTGCCACTGTTACTGCAAGATGAATACTCACAAGCAAGATTCATAATCTTTTTCATTAAACCTCTTTTCCTCTTACATGTCATATCTCAGTTAATATTATCACCATCCTCTAAATTACTCAGGCTAAAAACTTTCACTTATTTTTGTCTTCTCTTTGTATCAAACCAGCTGTTAAATGTGGTAGGCAGAATTCTAAGATGGTCTCCAAGATTCATGCAACCTGGTATAGCATTTTCTATATAATTCCTTCCCTTTAAGTGTAGGTGGGACCTATGGATGTCACTCTAGTGATTAGGTTACATTATATGGCAAAGGCAAAGGGATTTCACAGATGTAATTAAGGCTCCTAGTCACTTTATTTTGACTTAATCAAAGTGGTTTATCCTGGGTGGTCTGAACTAGTCAGACAAACCCTTTAAAAGAGAGCTTTAGCCTTTCCTGAGCCCGGATATTTGGAGTGGCAGATGTTCTCTTGGTGGTTCTGAAGAAATAAACTGTAATGTTATCAGAGGAAAGGGCATGGAGTAAAAATATGAGAGTGACCTTTAGGAGCTAAGAGGTGTTTCTGGCCAGGAAGTACCAAGGAAAATGGGGAGGTCATATGAACCACACATGCGCACACACACACACCACACACACACACACACACACACACACACACACACACAAAATTCTGCCAACCACCCCATTAAGCTTGGAAGCAGATTCTTCTCTAGTCAAAGCTTCAGATAGGAGTGTAACCCAACTGACACCTTTACTGCAGCCTTGTGAGACCTGAGCAGAGACCTAGCTAAGCCACACCTGGACTCCACCCACAGACTGTGACATAGAAAATGTATGTCGCTCTAAGTGACTACACTTGCATTAATTTGTTATGCAGCATAGAAAACTAACACATTAAGTTCTCTTCATTCTCCCCTTCCAGTGTCTTTAGCCACTTTCTCTATTACTGTGGCCCTCATTCATGTCTTCATGTCTGTCACCTGAACTAATAACTTTCTGACTAGCCTTGTCTTTAAAATTTTTCACTTCTCCAGGAAATCAGCTTCCCCTGTGTCCACTATATTCTGTCTTATAGAAATGTAGTTTTGATTATATCTTCCGCTTTAAAAACTCTTATTGCTCCCAACTTTATCCACAGTCGAGTATAGCTTTGTCATTTTGACTGTGGGTTTTTGATTTGGAGAGCTATGGATTTGAACTTAAATTCTAACATTTAACTAGCTTTTTGAAAGTGGGCAGTGAATAAACATCTTTAAGCCTCCATTTGTTAAGCAGAGATTATAATTTTCTCTTCCTCATCGGGTTATTGTGAGAATTAAATGAGATAATGCATGTAAAGTTTATGTCACATAGACTGTGCCCAATAAATCAATCATAGCTATTATAGTGGTTATTATATAATTAAATTCAAACTCATATTCTGGTACTCAAAGTGACAAATGATCCTCAGAAGCTTTTTCAGCCACATCTCCTACATCTTTATGCAAATCTTATGGATCAGCCATGACAGCCTATCCATAAACTTGAAGTCTTTGGTTATATATTACGCAATACTTTTTTGTCTGTTTATTTTCTTCCCTCAAATTATAGTCTCTCCCAACCTGCTGCTCTACACATACGAAAATTTTGTTAATCTTTTGAGACTTCCCCTCTAACTAGGGCTAGCTTTCAGCTAGCACCCATAGCTATTCCTTTACTGAGTACATAGAACCCAAGTCCGTTCTGCTTTGTTGGAGGCCCATTCTGATTTGCGGTGCCATATAACTTGTTATGTTTTTGTATCATCCCTACCTACAACCTTTCCTTTTCTTTGATCTTTTAGCTCAAATTTATCCTTGTGCTCCTGCAGCAGTTTTCTTGCACCTGTGTTTAGTATGTCACACTGTGTTTTGAACTCCAACCTGCTCACATGGTTGGGTACCTCCCCATATAAAAAAGGGATCATTTTTATATTCCAAGCTCACTTGGCACATAATAAGTACTCAAATCCTTGTTGGATGATTAAGAATTACTTTCACTGACCTCCTTGTCGATCCTAAGAATGATGGGGCAAACTTCTGTAATGGGTTATGACTCCTAATGGTTGACTGACTTTAGAAACATCTTATTTGGCTTAAATAATTAAATATTCTACATAAGAATGCATCAAGGTAAACTATGTGTGCTTTATAAAGCACAATAAAATCCAGGAAGAATCTAGATGGCCAATTTATTTAAATAAGCATATCTCTATCTTTATATATGCTTCTTTGTCAGAATAATTTCAGATCTTCATTGTTCCAACACATCTTTTTATTCCAAACAATTGCATTTATGAACCTGCAAAAAGTCTTGAGATACAGCCTAGTCTAGAGATCTGGAGACTTGAATCCATGTAAAGTAGGAACTGGGTCTTCCTTTTCTCTCTTTTAACATACTTGTGTTGATACATACACTCTGCCTGGTTTCTTCTTCCATGTCCAGTTGAGGACCATTCTTGCTAGAAATGTAGACCTCAAATAGAAATTATTGCAGCCTCACCTTATTTTTGTCTGGTAATTTTGCATAGAAGTTGCCAAGAAGTGCTTGAATGCTGAGGAAATCATTTTGTCTTGAGAAATATAACCTTCTTTTTCTTTCCAAGTCCTCTCCCTCATTCCGTCCCTCCTTCCTCCTCTCTCTTTCTTTCTTTCTCTCTCTTTCTTTCCTTTCTTTCTTTCTTTCTGTTTCTTTGTTTCTTTCTTTCTTTGTTTCTTTCTTTCTTTGTTTCTTTCTTTCTTTGTTTCTTTGTTTCTTTCTTTCTTTTCTTCTTCTTCTTCTCTCTCTGTCTCTCTCTCTCTCTCTCTCTCTCTCTCTCTCTCTCTCTCTTTCCTTCTTTCCTTGTGAGACAGGGTCTCACTCTGTCACCCAGGCTGGAGTGCAGTGGTGCGATCTCAGCTCACTGCAGCCTTGACCTCCTGGGTTCAAGCAATCTTTCCACCTCAGCTTCCCTAGTAGCTGGGACTACAGACACACACTACCAAGTCCAGCTAATGTTTATGTTATTTATAGAGACAGAGTTTTGCCATGTTACCCAGGCTCGTCTCGAACTCCTGGGCTCCAGCAATACACCTGCCTCAGCCTCCCAAAGTGCTAGGATTACAGGTGTAAGCCATTGTGCCTGGCCAACTTCATTTCTTTCTGAGCACTAGCTTTTAAAAACTCTATTCTTAAAAGATAATAATAGCAATGATAGCCTTTGGTGCTATTAGTTGTATCCTCCTTTATTTCACCTTCTATTTATTTTAAATCTGAGCTATCCAGACTAGTTTCTTTCATGAATTTCTTCTTTTGTAGAATTTTAGAGTCCATAAAATGTGTGTGTGTGTGTGTGTGTGTGTGTGTGTGTGTGTGTGTGTGTATGTGTATGTATGTCTTTAAAAATGCTTACTTTTTGTTAAACTTGGTGCTAGGTATTTTATGCTCATATTCTTACTTAATTCTCCCCAAAACCTATGTGGTATATACTATCACTTTCCTCATTTTTCCAAGTGAAAACAATAAGCTTAGTGAGGTTAAGTGATTATCCCAGGCAGTTAGTGCCTTTTTTTTTTTTTTTTCTGTTCTTGCTTTACAAAGGAGAACTCTGAGATTTAAAGAGGTTAAATATCTTGCCCAATGTCACACAACTAGTAAGTCTCGCACCTAGGATTCCAACCTATATGTTTCTTGAATCCATAGTCTGAGCTTTTACCCTCTGTGCTATAACTCCTTCCTTTCCTTTGAAGCTCTTGACATCTGCTTTCTTAACATCTTCAGCACATGCCAGCCTCTGCCCTATATTTTCTTTCTTATTACAAATTCTAAGATGACATGGTAACCATTCAGTTCTTCCTTGTAAGACAGAAGTTGGCCCAAAAATAGCAGTCTCTTTGCTGTATCTGCTATCATTTCAGAGATGATATTGTCAGCAAGGTAAGTAAAACAGTTTTTAACTACTTTACTTTGAGCTGCAAAGGCTTCTAGTAAATGTTGTGAGAGTTTCTCATAAACTTATAGCTTACCTCTGTGCCAGTTTTGCCATGGAAGCAGTCTATTATATTTAGTACATGAAAGTTCCCAAGACTGCAGGAAATCAGATCCACACATATTGAATAGTAGACTTAGGCATTGTAATGGAGGACTCTGTTTCCAGAAGAATAAAGAATCTTTAATTATACCACAACTTTTAGAGAAGACAAAAGTTGGCGGGACACAGTGGTTCACACCTGTAATCCAAGCACTTTGGGAGGCTGAGATGGGAGGAATGCTTAAGCCCAGGAGTTTGAGACCAGCCGCACAACATAGTAAGACCCTATCTCTACAAAAATTAAAGCAAACGGGAATGGAGGTGCATTCCTGTAGTCTCAGCTACTCAGGAGGCGGAGATGGAAGGATTGTTTGAGCCTGGGAGGTTGAAGCTGCAGTAAGCTGTCATTGCACCACTGTACTCCATCCTAGATGATAGAGTGAAAGAAAAGATAAAAGTTCATGAAGTTCTACTTTTTAATACTTTTAAAAAATATTAGTTTGTTCCTTTATAACTTAGCATCAGTTTGGCACCTTGACCCCAATTGATGGCAAAGGTTCTGCTATTTTTGTTTGGTTTCAGACAGGATTTCACTCTGTCATCTGTGCTAGAGTACAGTGGTAGGATCACAGCTCACTGCAGCCTTGACCTCCTGGGTTGAAGTGATCCTCCTACCTCAGCTTCCAGAGTAATTGGCCCTTCAGTCATGTGCCACCACCACAGGCTAATTTTTTATTTTTTGTAGAAACGGGGTCTCACTATGTTGTCCAGGCTGGGATGTGCTACTTTTGACACAACTAATTACCTCAATCTTGGTTTTAATTGTAATAAGTTTAGAAAAAATATATTATTTATTAGTAGTATTAGTATGTTCACCCTTTTTATTCCTCACTCATATTTTAGAAAATCACTACAGAGATATAATAGATACTCATAATTGCATAAACACTGTATTAAGAGCAACGGTGGTTACATTGTTAAAATTAAGCTGTTTTGGCCAACCAACAGCCAATTTCACCCAATGATAGCCTGAAACATTTTTCAAAAGTTCATGGATGGCTTAATACCGAGGTGGTGGGTTCATAGGTGCAGCAAACCACCATGGCACAAGTTTACCTATGTAACAAACCTTCACATTCTGCACAGGTATCCCAGAACTTAAATTTAAAAAAAAAGTTCTTAGATGAATGTCCAAATTCAAGTATTCAAGTAAATTTAGGAGTATAAATATGACATTATGAAAACTCAGGGATGCCAGTATATTTTAGAAAGGATTGATTATAATTTGTATTTGATTCAATAGGCTGTAGCATTCTTCTATAATGATTAACTCGTTTCTCTCTCACTTTGTCTTAACCCAAATAGTCTTCATTATGCTCCTAGTGCCAAGTTTAAGAATTCCCATTAAGATCATATCTCATGTATCACTGGGCTTTCCCCCTTCCTTTTATATTTAATCCATTCCTTTCCAGAAGAAATTCTCTTTAGTTGTCATGTTCATCACAGGAATTATATCAAATATTAATAATAAATTATTATTATTTTCTTTTTTTTTCTGTTTCTTTTTTTTGGAGATGGAGTCTTGCTCTGTCGCCAGGCTGGAGTGCAGTGGTGCATTCTTGGCTCACTGCAACCTCTGCCTCCTGGGTTCAAGTGATTTTTCCTCCTCAGCCTCCCAAGTAGCTGGGACCACAGGCACGTGCCACTATGCCTGGCTAATTTTTGCGTTTTTAGTAGAGACAGGGTTTCACCATGGCCAGGATGGTCTCCATCTTTTGACCTCATGATCCGCCCACTTTGGCCTCCCAAAATGCTGGGATTACAGGCATAAGCCATTGCGCCCAGCCTTATCGTTACTTTCTTACATTAAAATATCAATTTCACTTTTGTTATCTGTGTTAGTTAAGGGTCTTTATTTGCAACAAACATAAATCCACTGTAATTAACTTAAGTAAATGAATAATTTATTGGAAGGGAATAGGGATAGCTCATTAAACCCTAGGATAAGAAATGAAGCTGAGACTTTCGAGGATCTGAACCCAGCATATGGAAAGCCAAGAACTTGACGTGTTGCTCTCTGCCTTTGAGGGGTCATCAATTACTTAGTGATTAAGTCCATGCCTTCTTTAGTAGCCATAAGTAATGAACCATTCTCAGAATGAATAGATCAAGAATGCCATGACGTGTTTTTCCATTACCATTATATAAATATTTATTGCTGTTGTTCATTTTTCACATTTTTCACAAACGCCCATAATTTGCCAGGTAAGCATGCTGCCGTGTACATAATAGATGCTGAGCAAACATTTGTTGAATGAATAAGTATTATAACTCACTTTTAGAGTGCTGTCACATTCCCTCTTGGACATGAAGACCTGACAGTGACATCTGTCCCTCCATTGACTGATTATGCACATCAGTATTGCCCTGGGCAGGATTGATGTGACTGATCTGACACTTTATCTTTGTGTTCCCTGCAGACTTTAATTTTCCACCTAACACACGAAAATCTTAAAAGATCAAATAACACTAGTCCAGGATAATTATCTTCAAAAACCATTTGATTAGTTTTCTTTGAAAGTCAGGCTTACTGACTTGAAAAATTGTTTTCTTTTTTTAAAATAATTGAACAGTTTGAATTAATTAAAAGTCTGAATTAAGAAAATCTGTGCCAGAATAGACTTCATTTAAAATTTTTTTGTAGAAATTACAAAAGTGCCAGGAATGTAATGCTTTGAGAGACATCCTTATGGTTGGATTAGGTCAATAAAAAGCTGGAGAAAACAGCCGTAAGTTTCTTGGCACAATTGTTCTATAGCAGACCCTCCCTGGCTCCTGTCTGGGGCTTTTCCCTCCCCTTGTTGTTCACAATTGGTCGCTGGGACCCTGGTCTTTGGATCCGCTTTCCTCCCACTTCTTAGCAAGTCCTTTCTGATTTCCACCCAAACTCTTCTGGTCTCATTACCAACAATTCCAACTGGCTTTTAGTATCTGTCTTTAAGTATCTCTTGACATCCCTTTGTGAAAACATTAATTGTTCACTCTACTACATGATTTAGCTCCACCTCCCACACTACAGACTGAGACTGTTTACCAATTAGGCACTGCTGGTAAAGATTGGGTTCCCTCTTGGGAGGATATGTGTTTGTTGTTGTTGTTGTTGTGGTTGAGATGGAGTCTCACTCTGTTGCCCAGGCTGGAGTACAACGGCACAATCTCTGCTCACTGCAACCTCTGCCTCCCGGGTTCAAGTGATTCTCCTGCCTCAGCCTCCCAAGTAGCTAGAACTGCAGGCACACACAAAAACACCTGGCTAATTTTTATATTTTTAGTAGAGACGGGGATTTGTCATGTTGGCTGGGCTGGTCTTGAACTCTCAATCTCAGGTGATCCACCCGCCCTCTGCCTCCCAAAGTGCTGGGATTACAGACATGAGCCACTACGCCCAGCCTCATTGTTAATCGTTAATGTATTTCCAAGCATGGGTCTTTGTATCTGCTCTAATGAAGAAATACAACCCGTTTATCACTGTTTGCATCAACAGTAGAGTTCCCATATAATTTCTTACCTACATCAGAAAATGTGTGAGAGTGAAAGGAAACACAATTAATAATTACTCTGGAGTAAAAGGTGCACATCAGGATTGCCCTGGGCAAACTGGGACTATTGTCACCCTAATCATCACTGATTATCTGGTTTCTCAGGAAAATATTTTGTTTCTGTATTGAGATTCATTTGTTTTTTCTTCATGTGTTGAAATCTCTTTTTGAGTTTGCTAATTTCTGGAAATAAGCAATTCGGAAAGTAGATCAGAGATCAGTCTTACTGAAATGCTCTCTAAAAGCAAACAAACACTATGCCAAGGATTTTAGACTTTCAAAACTAAGGAACATTTGACATTTTACAAATACTTGACATGATACTTCTCTTTTAAAAGGAATTGATTACCTTGTCAAAAGGAGTTACCTACTTTTTTCTTTATTCACAAATAATTACTAGTTTGTGTATATGAGGATGACATTAAGTCTTTAGGTTTCTTTTTTAAGAAGCCCCTGTGACGTAGACCAGTATGGATCATAAAGTTCTATAATAGAAACATGCATCCAAAATTGACTAAGTAGTTTTGCCTCTTTTATGCAGCAATGTCTAAATTTTTAAGTTTTGGATAATTCTTTATATATACATTATATACATATATATTTATAGACTATCTGAATTGATAATTACCTCACAAACCATCTAATTCAGTGATTTTCCCCCTTGGCTGCATATCTGAATATTTGGAGAGCTTTAAAAAAAATACTGCCTTTCCTATCTCCAGAAATTCTAATTTAACTGGTCTGGGATGGAACCCAGGAATAGACGTTTTTTAAAAAAAAATGCCTCAGGTGATTCTCATGAGCAGCCAGGCCTGCGGAGTCTCTGATTTAATTCAACCCTGGTGTTTCACATCTGAGAAAATTGAGGCCCCTCTTGCTTAGCTGTCACTGTGGGT
This sequence comes from Alouatta palliata, assembly GCA_004027835.1. Classification (NCBI taxonomy): domain Eukaryota; kingdom Metazoa; phylum Chordata; class Mammalia; order Primates; family Atelidae; genus Alouatta; species Alouatta palliata. The sequence continues at coordinate 17,654 of PVKV010006343.1, forward strand.
TAACAATGTAAATATCCCTGTGAATCTCTAGATGTTTTTAAAAGGGCTCTGCAAATGTGACATCACCTTCTTTATTTAGAACTGATCATAATTTTTATGGCTTCCAACAGATGTCTTGGTTTCTCGAATTATCCTTTCACGTCATGGGGCTTCTAAGGCACTTGCTGCCAAAGGAGCCGGAAGGTATGCCTTTTCGGTTCTCCAGGTAGTACAGCATATTTTAGCTTTTTATTTCTTGCCAGTATTCTGCTTCAGTATATCTTTTGTCCACTAAAGTTTATCTTCTAACACTTTAGATTATGCAGATTACATGCCTGAAAATGTCACACTTCAAAAATATTTCTCTTTTCACTTTATACTTGAATGATAGTTTAGCTCAGGGGTCAGCAAATTATGTCCCAAAGGCCAAATCCAGTAAGCTGCCTGTTTTTATAAAGTTTTATTAGAATACAACCATGCCCATTGATTTATATGTTGTCCACAGCTGCTTTCAGGCACAACAGCAGAACTGAGTAGCTGTGACAGAGACTGTACGAGCCACAAAGTTGAAAATATTTACCATCTGGTCCTTTACTTTAAAAGTTTTCTGACTGGTTAGCTAGTTAAACTCCCTGGACTACAACGTGTAGGCATCGCACTTCTATCTTCTAAAGTTAAATAAAGCTGTGGAGATGTCAGATGTCAACTTGATTCCCACCTACACTTCATTACTCACATTAATGACTTGGTCTTTTTGCATGATAATAGGGATTTTTTTCCTTCATCTCTGAAATCTCTTAACTTTTAGGCTGTCTCTTAGTGTCACTTATTCTTCATCAGTTTTTCTTATCACACTGTACATTTGATTCTTTTTTTGTTATTTTTGAATGTTGTTTTGAACACTTGTAATGCAAGGATGCCAGTTATCCACATTTTCATTTAACTTCGATGGGCTTGTGTAGTTCTACGTTTTTTCATATGTATTTCTATTGCTTATTTTTTTAGCCCTGTATTCTTTATATCTTATAGTATTTTCAGTAATGTCTATTCATTCTTTCCCTGGCTCTTGTATCTTTGCTTTAAGATTGTTAAAAATTCTTAAAATATATGACAATATGCTTGATCACAATTTTGTCTGCCTGGTGACAACTTTTTTTTTTTTTTAAAAAAACAAATGTTCCTTCTTCATCTGCCATTTGTTTTTTGTTTCCTTCCTCCTTTTTTCTTGTGATATCTTTACATAGTCTGTATACTGGTTTCTTTTTAATCACATCTTTGAATGAGGTAAGTTCTTTCTGACTAACTATTGGCAGGAGATAGGACAGGGTTATGTTCTGAGCTATAAAGAATTTTCTATGGTTTATGGTTGTGGCATAAACAACTAATTTCATCCTCCAACATTCATTTCTCCCTTCTTCTAAAATAACAGAAAAAAGGTTCTGTTCATTGTCAGTGTGCCCAGCTATAGCCCTAAAATGTCTCAATTTTTCTTGCAGGGGGTTATAGCCATGTGACTAACTTTGTCCAAGAATATATAAAGCAAAATTGTTGAGTTGGCTTTTGGATAACCACCTTAAATGTGGGAGGCGAATGGAGCCTTCTTCCTCATCTCTGCAGCCTAGAATATGGATTTAATGACCAGAGCTCTAGAAGCCATTTAAAACCATAAGGTGTGCTTGAAGATGGAAGCCATGTACAGAGAGCAGCAGAGCAGAAAGTTAGGACCCTGGCTTCCTGATGATACCATGAAGCCACTATACAAATCTTATTCCTGAAATTTTTAAAACAAAAAATAGTATTTTGAGATACAACTTATATATACAGTTCACCCCTTGAAAGTGTACAATCCAGTGGTTTTTAGTTTGTTCGCAGAGTTGTGCAAACATCATCACAATCAGTTTTAGAACATTTGAAATTCTTTTAAATGAGAGAAAAATAATGATGTTAAAGTTTTTTGGTTTTTTGTTACATAGCTGAACTTCATCTTAACTGATATGGTAATAAAGCTTTTTATAACACAGAGTTGTGTGAGTGTGAGTATGTGGGTGTGCAAGAGAATCGCTTTGCCTTTATTTTTTCACTGCTTACCTAAAGTGCCAGCTTGGAGTTCAGGATCTTCCTCTGTCTGCCTCATCTCCCCAATAACTTGCTTCCTGTTGAAATGTCATGTCTGTGTGATTCTGGTTTCAGTCCCAGTTTCCCTACTTCTCTAAGGTGCCAAACAAGCACCAAAGAAGTTTCTCCTCTAAGCCTGCATATTCCAACACCATTGTTCGGACAAGAATTGGTGGTTGCTGTCCCACTTCGTAGAAGAACACGTGCCCCGCAGGCTTGTCTGAGCTCTGCATTTTCCGGTGGGTGGGTCGTGGTTTTGTCTTCCCATCAGCCAACTTAATGGGCTCTTCCCACTGGTCTCTTCGCAGTAGACTGCATTCTTCCTTACATAGCATGGTTCAGATTTACAGTCATTTCCTAGTTTTCTCAAGGATAGAACTTTTATTCTGTTTTCCTTCTGGTTGTTGCAGAGTGACTTTGGAGAAGAGAGAGGAGACAGATGTTTTTACTCCACCATTTTAAAACCAGAAGTTTCCCTGCATAATTAAAAATAATGTTTTTTAAATTTAGCAAAGGATATATGTCCACCAATTAGTGGTAACTACTTAACATTTTGGAGAATATTTTTCCAAATTTTCTCTCCCTCAATGTCTTTCTCTATCTATATTAACCTATTTAATATCTGGAAAACATAATATGGATTATCATTAAATAGTTTACATTATTTAATAGTTTACATTATTTTTAATTGGTCTTTGGCATTTCAGTGTACAAATATACCATAAGTAATTAACCACCACCCCCCTTCTCCGCCCCCCAGTTTGGGACACAGGCCATGGTGTTGAAGAGCATTACCTCAACTCTAGTGGTGAGGTTAAAATAATTCCTGAGCTCGGCTGGGCTCGGTGGCTCACGCCTGTAATCCCAGCACTTTGGGAGGCTGAGGCGGGCGGATCATGAGGTCAAGAAATCGAGATCATCCTGGCCAACATAGTGAAACCTCGTTCCTACTAAAATATAAAAATTATCTGGGTGTGGTGGCGCGCGTCTGTAGTCCCAGCTACTCTGGAGGCTGAGGCAGGAGAATTGCTTGAACTCGGGGAGATGGAGGTTGCAGTGAGCCGAGATTGTGCCACTGCACTCCAGCCTGGCGCCTGGCGACAGAACGAGACTCTGTCTCAAAAAAAAAAGTAAAATAAAATAATAATAATAATAATAATAATTCCTGAGCTCGAGGGCTCTTATATGGACGACCCAATAGGCCACAGACTTTCAAGGACTGGAATATGTGCTCTGCTGGGGTTTCCCAATATCATAAGACCCAACGGCTCTGTCTACTTCCCATTGAAGTCTTTTAAAAATACTTTTTAAATTTTAAACCAATTTTAAACTTATGAAATAGTTGCAAAAGTAGTACAGAATTCCTTATAGTCCTTACCTCATGTTCCTTAAAGTTAACATCTTACATAAGCATAATAAAATGATCAGGGACAGGATATTAACATTGGTAAAATATTGGCGGCTAAACAACACACCTTATTTGAATTTTATCAATGTTTCCATTAATGCCTGATTTTTTGTAGTAGGATGCTAGCAGTGATCCCAGATTGCACTTATTTGTTTTTTCTCCTTAGTTTCTTTCAGTCTATAATAGTTTTTCAGTCTTTCCTTGTTTTTTGTTTTTTTTTTTTTTGGTGACGGTCACACTTTTAATAAGTACCAGTCAGTTAATTTGTAGAATGTCATTTAATCTGGAATGTTTTCTTATGATTAGATTGAGGCCGTGTGTTTTTGGCAAGAGCACTACAAAAATGCTCCTGTATCTTTCTCATGGTATCATTATCCAGTAGTAATGATATTAACATGTCTTACTGCTGGTGATGTTTATCTTGATCAGTTGATTAAGTTGGTGTCTGATCAGTTAGGCAAAAAAAGTTTTTTTTAGCCACACAGTAACCTATCAAGACACTGTCTTCCATACTTACTTAGGTTAATTCTTTTTCTTACCCATCCATTTCAGTGTGGTAATGTTATTCATTTGTAGTATAATTAGGTTCATTTGTTAGTGTTTCTACTCATTTCTGGGTTCTCCTTTCCTTGCATCCTGGTTGATTTTAAGTTTTTGTTTATTTTGAGGATATGTGAAGGGTTTATGAAACATTACTGTGGTTCTAAGAGTCAGAGCTATACAAAAATATGTACTTGGGGAAATGTGACTCCCTCCTCATCCCTGAAACTCTGTTTCCATTCCCACCTCTTTTCTCCTCTTTTTCACTTGCTTCCTTAGGTAACCACACTATTTAGCTTCTATTTATCCTTCTTTTTAGATCTTTTGCACAAAAGATTAGACACCTTTATATTTCCCGTATTGTTCTTACGTCCTACAGATACTCTTTTGGGTCTTGCTTTTTTCACTTAACAGTATGTCCTGGAAATCATGCCATGCCTGTTCACAGAGATCTTCCTCATTCTTTTTTGCCACTACGTAGTATTCCATGGTATGAATGTACCATAGTTTATTGAACCACTTTACCATGTATGGGCATTTGAGTCACTTCCAGTATTGTACAGCTACAAACGAAGCTGCAATGAATAACCTTGTATATATGTATTAATGTGTTGTTGAAAGTATATCTTCGGGGTAGATTCCTAGAAGTGGGATTGCTGGGTTGAAAGGTAAAAATGTATGTAGTTTTGTTAGGTATTGCCAAACTTATTTCCAGAAGAGTTGTACCATTTATATAATTGATACATAAAACCCATAAAATTGACTTTTTCCTCACACCATCACCAACAGAATATGTTGTCAGGTTTTTAAACTTTTGCTAGTCTGGTGAGAAATGATACTTAGTGTTGTTTTAATTTGTATTTCTCTAATTATGAAAGAATTTGAGCATTTCCCCATATATCTGAAGGTCATTTTTAATGTCCAGGTTTTGTGACTTGCCCATTCATGTATTTTCCCTTTTTTTTTTTTTTTTGAGACAGAGTTTCTCTATTGCCCAGGCTGGAATGTACTGGTGTGATCATGGCTCATGGCAGCCTCCAACTCCTGGGTTCAAGTTATCCTTTTGCCTCAGCTTCTCGAGTGGCTCAAACTACAGGGACATGCCACCATTCTCTGTTATCATTATTAATTTTTTTGGTAGAGATGGGGGGGGTCTCACTATTTTGCCCAGTCTGGTCTTGAATTCCTGGGCTCAAGCAATCCTCCTTCCTTGGCCTCCCAAAGTGCTGGGATTACAGGCATGACCCACTACACCTGGCTTCCTATTTTTTTAAATTGAGTTTTCTGTCTTTTGTACCTCAGTTATGAAGAGTTCTTCATGTATTAAACTATTAGTCCTTTGTCTGTGGTATATGTTGTATTTTCTCTCAGTTTTATCAGTTGATTTTTGACCCTCTTTGTGGTGCTTTTGTTATGTAAAATATTTTTTATTTTCAAGTAGCAAAATTTATAAATTTTGTTTTTTATTGCCTCTGATTTTTTTTATTGCTTTTTATTGTCTTGGGATTTTGAGTCATCCTTAGAAATCTTATCCCTACGCTGAGATTAGAAATGAGTTTACCCACAGTTTCTTGTAGTACTTTTACAGTTTTATTTTTAAATATTTAGATCCTTAATTTATTTGAAGTTTATTAATATGGATGATGTGAGAGATGGATCGAATTTTATCTTTCTTCAAATGGCTACCCAGGACCATTTGTTTAAAAGTGTCCATCTTTATCCTAGTGATTTGTCTTCTTTTTTCTATACAAAGTTCTCATATTTTTGAATTTAGCTCAGGACTTTCTGTTTGATTTCACTGCTTTATTTGTCTATTCATGTACCAATACCAAAACTTCTTAATTATGAAAGCTTTATACTCATTTTAATATCTAGTAAGGCTAGTTCTTGTAGTTTTTCTTTTTTTCAGTGTTTCTTAGCTATTTTTACATTTATTTCTCCATATAAATTTTGAGATACTTGTTTAACTCTACAACGTAATTCATTGGTATTTATATCAGGATTATACTAAATTTATAAATTTAACATAGAAAACTGACACCTACAAAATTAATATCAACTTTTATTTTAGATTCGGGGTACATGTGCAGCTTGTTACATGAGTATATTATATGATGTGGAGGTTTGAGATTGGAATGATCCCATTACCCAGATAGTGAGCAGGGTACCTAACAGTTAGCTTTTCACCCCTTGCCCCACTCATCCCCCAGCCCCTCTAGTAGTCTCCAGTGTCTATGGTTGTCATCTTTATATCTATGCGTATCTAGTATTTTGCTCCCACTTATAAGTGAGAATGTGGTATTTTGTTTTCTGTTCCTGCATGAATTGTCTTGAAATAATGGCCTCTAGTGTATCTATGTGGCTGCAAAGGACAAGATTTCATTCCTTTTATGACTGTGTAGTATTCCATGGTATATATGTACTATATTTTCTTTATCTAATTCAGTGTGGATGGGCACCTAGATTGATTCCATGTCTTTGCTATTATGAATAGTGTTGCAGTGAACACACAAGTTCATGTGTCTTTTTGGTAGAATGATTTATTTTCTTTCTTTCTTTCTTTTTTTTTTAGATAGAGTCTCACTCCGTCATACCTAGTAATGGCATTGCTGGGTTGATGGGTAGTTCTGTTTTAAGTTTTTTGAAAAATCTCGGCTGGGCACAGTGGCTGACACCTATAATGTCAGCACTTTGGGAGGCTGAGGCGGGCGGATCACTTGAGGTCAGGAGTTTCAGACCAGCCTGGCCAACATGGCAAACCCTCCTCTCTACTAAAAATACAAAAAATAGCTGGGTGTGGTGGCACACGCCTGTAATCCCAGCTACTCAGGAGGCTGAAGCAGGAGAATCGCTTGAACCTGTGAGGCGCAGGTTGTAATGAGCCAAGACCACGCTTTCGCACTCCACCCTGAGGGAAAGAGTGAGATTCCATATTAAAAAAAGAAAAATCTCCAAACTGCTTTCCACAGTGGCTGAACTAATTTACATTCTCATCAACAGTGTATAAGCATTCCCTTTTTTCCATAGCCCTGCCAGCATCTGTTGTTTTTTTACTTTCTAATGATAGCCATTTTGACTGGTATGATGTGGTATCTCATTGTGGTTTTTATTTGCATAAACCTGATGATTACTGATGTGGAGAATTTTCCTATATATTTGTTGGCCACTTGTATGTCTTTTTTTTTTTTTGAGAACTATCCATGTCTTTTGCCCACTTTTTAATGATTTTTTTTTTTTTTTTTTTTTTTTTGCTTATTGAGTTTTTAGGTTCCTTATAGATTCTGGATGTTAGACATTTGTTGGATACATAGTTTGTGAATATTTTCTCCCGTTATATAGGTTGTCTGTTTACTCTGTTGATAGTTTCTTTTGCTGTGCCGAAGCTCTTTAGTTTAATTAGGTCACATTTATCAGTTTTTGTTTTTGTTGCATTTGCTTTTGAAGACTAGGTCATAAATTCTTTCCACAATGCTGATGTCCAGAATGGTGTTTTCTAGGTTTTCTTCTAGCATTCTTAGAGTTTGAGGTCTTACATTTAAATCTTTAATTCATCTTGAGTTAATTTTTATAAATGGTGAAAGGTAGCAGTCTGGTTTAATTCTTCTGCATATGGCTAGCTAGCTATAACAGCAGATTTTATTGAATAGGAAGTCCTTTCTCCATTGCTTATTTTTGTTGATTTTGTTGAAGATCAGATGGCTGTAGGTGTGCAGCTTTATTTCTGGGTTCTCTGTTCTGTTCCATTGGTCTGTGTGTCTGTTTTTGTACCAGTACAATGCTGCTTCAGTTACTTACTGTAGCCTTATAATATAGTTTCAAGTCAGGTTATGTGATGCCTCTGGCTTTGTTCTTTTTTGCTCAGGATTGCTTTGGTTATTTGGGCTCTTTCATAATTCCACATGAATTTTAGAATAGTTTTTTCTAATTCTATGAAAAATTACATTGGTAGTTTGATAGGAATAAGTGTTGAATCAGCAGATTGCTTTGAGCTGTATGGCCATTTTATCAATATTCTTCAATCCATGAAGTTGGAATGTTTTTCCATTTGTTTGTGTAATCTATGATTTCTTTCAGCAGTGAGAAAACTGGCATCTTTATACTGTCGGCTTACCTAAACCAAGAACAGAATATTTCTCTTTTTTTCCTTTCTTTTTTTTTTTTTTTTTTTTTTTTTAGTTTTTCTGGAGTAATTTAAATTTTTTTCCATGGAGTCTTTTGGTTGATCTAGAACTAGGAAAAGACTGTCCTAGACCATAAGTGGTCAAGAAAGAAAACACACTAGAAAATTAATCAAGGATCTCATAAATCTACTTACATTGTCTCACAGATCTTCACAACCACTCTGCAAAGTAGGCATTGTTAGCTACATTTTACAAACGGTTATAATGAGCCTTAAGTATTAAATAAATAGAAAGTGGTCAATAGTGAAGGAAGGATATAAATTCATTTGTCTGGATGTCTCCGCTCCACATATTATTTGCAAGAGCATGCCAGATAATGGAACATCTAGGGAGCACTGATAATAAAATTTAAAATCTTCAGAATGAGGCTACAATGATGGTTAGCTTAGATCCAGTGTTAGAACTCAGTGCTTGAGCCTGGTATTTAGTCCCACTTTTAGAGGGACATGGCTAAGCTTGGATAGCAAAAAGATTTCAGCCTCTTGTTAACATTAATTGATTGACCAGAGCTAGAGAGCTGTGCTGAAATTGATTACAAGACTTCATCTGGGCATAGTAGCAAAGTACATAGGGATCAATATGCAGTATTTTCCATGAGTATGAACACAATATGCAATGTTTTCCATTTTCCTTGGACTATACAACAAGTCCAAAGGTAAGTGTCAAAGATGGGGTGGGATTTCAAAAATTGTTTGAAATCCAGGGTTGGGATGGGGGAAAGTTTTGCTTAGTTGTTTTTTAACATTTGAAAATAAGGTCATGTCAACTTTTTGTGTGTGATTCCTGTGGTTAGAACAATGATGTTGTGTAGAGTGCCAACTCAGGTTCCATAGATGGAAGAACTTTTTAATAATCAGAGGTGTACTGCATGTTCTAACTCATAGGTAGGAGTTGAACAACGAAAGTACATGGACACAGGGACAGGAACATCACACACCAGGGCCTGTTGGGAGGTTGGGGTGAGGGGAGAGATAGCTTTAGGAGAAATACTTAATGTCGATGATGGGTTGATGGGTGCAGCAAACCACCATGGCACGTGTATACCTGTGTAACAAACCTGCATGTTCTGCACATGTACTCCAGAACTTAAAGTCTAATAAAAATAATCAGAATTGACTAAGTATGAAATAAAATGGCCTTAGGGCAATCATACACTTGGTGACTTTTCAGTGTGACATAGACATTGAGAGTTCAAGCTTTGGGACTGTAAGATCATGGGTTACTTGTATTGAATTTATTACAGAAGTCAAATCACTCTATTATATATACTCTGAATACTCTAGAGCATGATGTAGGACTTATTTTACATTTATTTTATGACCCTTTGCTTAAAATACATCTTTCCCAGCATATGAGTATTCCAATGATGGCAGTTACTGTTTTGCTCATAGCACCTGGCACAGAATAAATGCTCAATAAATGTTTGCTGAATAAATGAATGAATGAATGTAGGTTTGTCACTTTCAGTTGTTCCCTCCTGGGAGCTACTATCAATCTTGTGCTTGAATCACCAATACCACTTGCTCTGAGGTACCAAATTATGTTAACCACTAGGGGCCCCAAGTGACACAGAAGTCACAGAATGGTGACACTCATGCTTTGTGTCCCTGATGCCAGTTTCACTCACGGATCCAGAAAGGGGTGAGGCAGGGATGGGAGATGTTTAGAAGATAAGTGAGGGAGGGGTGGTAACCTCTTGAAATTGTTCTTTCAGACTTTGCACTTCCCTTTTATAAACCTCATCATACTTCTTATTAGTTGTTGAATATTGTCTTTTCTACTAGATCTTCCTTGTTCAATTTCTAATTTTCCTGTTATGCAGTATGCCCCATGAGGGTAGGGACCTTGTTTTCCTTAATTATTTCTGTAACCCGAGCACCTAGAACAGTGCCTGATATATAGTAAGTACTCAATAAATTTTTGCGAGATGAATAAATAAATGAAATGTGGCCTACAATCTATGTGCCCAATACAGATATTAGAACATGCAATACATAGTCTCTGTGTTCAAGTGGCTTTTAGCCTAGGTAGATAACTTAGGAATATGCACACAAAACTCCAATACACGAAGAAAAAGGCACTGACGCAGAAATTAAGCTTAAAATATTTGCCCCCAGTGATTTGACAATGAATAGGATTTCAGCGGCCAATAAAAATTACCCTGCTCCTTTGTGGTGAGTTGTCATAAAGTATATGTGCTCCTACCTTTTCTTGTATCTTCTAGTAGCAAAAGAACACAAGGCTGAAACTTACAAGTCCAGCATGTAGTCTCTTCAGTTTCCCTCAACTGTGACAGGCGAGTGAGGAGCAATAATACAGAAGGATCTTTCTAGAGATAATCTTGCAAAATTCTTAGAGAATCTAAATTGCAAAGTGGATATTCAGGGCGGCAGTTGCGCAAGCATCTTCTGCACAAGATGCTTCAAAAGTACTGAGTTATTATCAAGGTCAGAAAAATAGACCTTATCTCATGTAACCACACATTGAACTACACATGAACTTAAGTAAAGGGAAATTAAAATGTTTTGGTTTTTTTTTTTTTGGATATTACATAAAACAAGTTCCTGAGAAGCCAGAGAATGATATCTTGGCTAAAGGAGTATTTGATGTTCGTCGAACTGCAAATTTTTAAGAATTTAATATTGATTATAGTTATATGCAAAGAGGACATGAGGAATGTCATGGGCTGCCATCAGCCAGGAGAGACTGTTGTACTTGGAACCATAAGAAATATGTGTGAGTGGTCAGAGCGCTGAAGGAATAGGACTGAAATGGGCTGTCAAGAATGCGTGAATGATTAATATGTAAGTGCAGTAATGTGGATTGGAATATATTGCAAATTTGATTGAGTGGGAAAAGAGGGAGGGGAGACTTAGTGCCTCTAAATGTATATGGGACTGTTTTAATATCATGCATTAATAGACACTAGCCAGATCCATTAAGAGGTTGTCACCAAGACTCATCAATTTTTCTTACCTTATATTTCTTGTATTCACTCTTCCTTTTCATTTCCTCTGCCTTTTCTCTAGTTTGGACCACACATTTCATGTCTTGGCTATTTCAATAGTTTTCCAATTAATCAGCATGACTAGTATTCCCCAAATCAAGTTGACAGCATCTAAAACCACTAGGTCAGTATTTCTAAAACGTCACTCTTCTATCTTAATCCTTTATTGTCATTCTCCCAACCCTCATCCCCCAGTATTACTCAAAATAGTGGATTTCAAACTGTGTCCTAGGACCATACATAGCATGCTCCAGAAATAGAGATTATGTTTGTTTTTACTCAACTTAGCATGCTGTGGAGGCAGAAGAAGTGTTCAAAGACTATTTGTTGAATGAGTGAATGAGGTTGCTCAATGACAGCTGGGAAATGGAATTAGATAAAGATAAGAAATTGGATTCTGGGGCTCTCACTTCCTCTCAAATCAGCAGCTTCATTATTATCTGCTTATTATGTAGGTGTTTTGAGTAAGTTTTGTTTGAAAAAGAGCCTTGTTCTAGTATTTGTTTGAAAACCAATTAACTAAAAATATTTTAACTCACACACCTGACATACAAAATCCCAAATTAATCTTTCAAAGGAACCTACTAGTACTACCCAAAATACACACTATAGTGTGTGTGTGTGTGTGTGTGTGTGTGTGTGTGTGTGTGTGTTTGGCCCAGCAATCCTCTCCAAAACCCCATGGGTGTGTGGGGCTCCCATATTTGTTAGTATATGATCCCATTCCTGAGAAACAGGTTTTGAACCAAACCTGGCCAATTGTAATGTCTTGACATCCAGGTTTGAGTTTGTTTGTGGGTAGGTACCTGACCCTAGCTGGGCTATTTATTATCCTTTCCTGGGATTTAAAACAGTTTTTTTATTTTTTATTTTTTTTATCAGAAAGCAAATAACAATCTGATCATTTCTGTCGCTAACATTTTTTCCCCTGTGGCTAATATTAAGAGAAACTCTTCATGATCAGATTTTCCAATGTTTGGAGAAGCAATCTGGAGTAGAAGAATCAGAAGCAAAGATCCAGAAATAATGAGATATGACAGACAGAAAGAGCATCCTGCTGGCATTTGAATTCATTTCTTAGGCTGTCGAAGGTTGGGTTCTACTGAAACAATCCCTGAGATGGAATTCAGGGTGCAGGATATTTATTAGGGGACAGCACTTATGGAAAAGAGGAGGAGAAAGCAAGATTGAGTAGAGGGAGAAACTGAACTCAATGCAAATCTGACAAGGCCAACTCCACAGAGAATTCTTGAGCATAAATGGCCCATTGAAATTGTTCTGCATGGGCTGAGATGTTCTGGCCTTTATTCTTCCACAGTGATTAGTAATTAGATATGGGCTACCCAGGGAAGGGCAAGTTCTTGGACGAGGCAACTCTCGGCAGCTGAGGAAAACTCTGAAGTAGATGACAGCTGAAGGCTGTCAGCTGACCACATGGCCAGCATCTGGGAAAACACATTGTTCTGTGAAAGGGGATCTGAGCAGCACATCTCTATGTGCACCATGTAGGCTCACCTTTACCCTGCCTTCAACATGTTTGATCTTCAACTCATTCTTTTAATGATGTGAGATACTCCAATATGTTTCCAATACATTTCTGGGTTTTTTGTTTTTGGCTTTCTGTTTTTAAAAATTACTGTACTTAAGTTCTGGGATACATGTGCAGAACATATAGGTTTGTTACATAGGTATGCACTTGCCATGGTGGTTTGCTGCATCCATCAGTCCATCATCTACATTAGATATTTCTCCTAATGCTATCTCTCCCCTAGCCCTCCACCCCCTGACAGGCCCCAGTGTGTGATGTTCCCCTCCCTGTGTCCATGTGCTCTCATTGTTCAATTCCCACTTATGAGTGAGAACATGAGGTGTTTGGTTTTCTGTTCTGTGTCAGTTTGCTGAGAATGATGGTTTCCATGTCCCTACAAAGGACATAAACTCATCATTTTTTATGGCTACATAGGACATAAACTTCATCCATGTCCTTGCAAAGGACATAAACTCATTCTTTTTTATGGCTACATAGTATTCTGTGGTGTATATGTGCCACATTTTCTTTATCCGGTCTATCATTGATGGGCATTTTGGTTGGTTCCAAGTCTTTGCTATTGTGAATAGTGCTGCAATAAACATACATGTGCATGTGTCTTTATAGTAGGATGATTTATAATCCTTTGGGTATATACCCAGTAATGGGATTGCTGGGTCAAATGGTATTTCTGGTTATAGATCCTTGAGGAATCGCCACACTGTCTTCCACAATGGTTGAACTAATTTACCCTCCCATCAACAGTGTAAAAACACTCTATTTCTCTACATCCTCTCCAGCATCCGTTGTTTCTCCTGACTTTTTAATGATCACCATTCTAACTGGGGTGAGATGGTATCTCAATGTGGTTTTGATTTGCATTTCTCTAATGACCAGTGATGAATTTTTTTCATGTTTGTTGGCTGCATAAATGTCTTCATTTGAGAAGTATCTGTTCATATCCTTTGCCTGCTTTTTGATGGAGTTGTTTTTTTCTTGTAAATTTGTTTAAGTTCTTTGTAGATTCTGGATATTAGCCCTTTGTCAGATGGATAGATTGCAAAAATTTTTTCACATTCTGTAGGTTGCCTGTTCACTCTGGTGATAGTTTCTTTTGCTGTGCAGAAGCTCTTAATTAGATCCCGTTTGTTAATTTTGGCTTCTATTGCCATTGCTTTTGGTGTTTTAGTCATGAAGTCTTTGCCCATGCCTATGTCCTGAATGGTATACATTTCCATTAAAAAAAAAATCAAGGTCAAGTTAGATTTTTATCACTTGCTATTAACATCCTGACTGATATCCTTCAGCCAGATTGCCCTCCAAAATACTCTTTTATCTTTTAGGCCTTGAAATACCTGTGTGTTTTTTTCTCTACTGCTAAGGTCTGAATGTTGGTGTCTTCTTCAAATTCATATGTTAGAAGTGGAAAACAAATGTGATAGTAATAAGAGGTGGAGCCTTTGGAAAGTTAATAAATCATACAGGTTCCACCCTCATGGATGAGATTAGTACCCTTATAAAACAGCCTTTAATGGACTCCCTTGTTCCTTCTGCCACATGAGGACACTGGTAGAAGGCACAGTTCATGAAGCAGACGCTGAATCTGCTGCACCATGATCTTGGACTTCCTAGGCTCCAGAACTGTGAGAAATAAATTTCTGTTGTTTATAAATTGCCCAGTCTAAGGTGTTTTGTTATAGGATCCTGAATGGACTGACATCTACACAGTCATTCATGCAACAAATACTTCCAGTGTACCCATCATGGATCAGACAAGAATCTAAACCCTCCCTTTCCTAAAGCTTCAGCCCACTGCCTTTGCAGATGATCCCTTATGACGTCTGCCCACCTTTGAATGACAGTAGCACTCACGTTCCTCATCATCTGTACCATTCGTCCAGCACTACTTTGTCTCCCACTGGACCACTGGCCTCTGGCAGAACTGTTTTTTTGTGACACCATTCCATGAAATAATGGGCCTCAAATGAGGGATGGGGTGAGAAAAAACTCCATGGGACTTTGTCCCAACCTCTAAGGATGTTGTTCATTACATTGCAGTGTTCTTTCTATAAGACCCTCAGGAGATATTTTTTATCTCAATATCAATAGCACATGTTCTTCTGAATAACTGCTTGGTTTTTGTCTTACTACCTTGTGAACTGTGCCACTGGCTAAATTTCTCTTTTCACATTGGCTGCTAGAGAACTCAAGCCAAACTTGCACCCTCTTAGCAAATGTGTAACACACTATGTCAGATGCCAGTAAACTGTTGCCTCTAGGTCATTGAGACTGAGGCTATGTTTGTTTAAGTGGGGTGATATGGGTTGGCTGTGTCCCCACTGAAATCTCACTTTGAATTGTAATAATCCCCACGTCTCGAGGGTGGAGCCAGGTGGGGATAATTGAATCATGGGGGTGCTTTTCCCCATACTGTTCTCAGGGTAGTAAATAAGTCTCAGGAGATCTGATGGTTTTATGGAGGGGCATTCCCTTGCACAAACTCTTGCCTGCTGCCATGTAAGATGTCCCTTTGCTGTTTGACTTTGTCTTCCACCATGATTGTCAGGCCTCCCCAGCCATGTGGAACTGTAAGTCCATGAAACCTCTTTCCTTTATAAGTTACCTAGTTGGGTATGTCTTTATCAGCAGCATGAGAACAGACTAATACATGGGGTTTCTTAAAACTTTAACCTGAATGCATTAGGGTTAGGCATAGAGTCTTGGTTGCCTCAAACATACCCCTGTTGTAAACACTACTTGTCACTTCACATATGTATGCGCACGGTGGCTCCCTTGAAGTTATTTGATTTTATTATTCTTCCTCTATTGTTTGCATTAAAAAATTTAAGAATAATATGTTTAATTTAACCCACCATATTCAAATATTATCGTTTCAACTTGCAATCGATGCAGAAAAAAGTATTGATGAGATACTTTTCATTTCTTTGTACTAAACCTTTGGTGTCCAGTGTGTTTTTTATTGTTGTAAAATATGCATAACATATAATTGACCTTTTAACCATTTTTAGGTATACAGTTTAGTGACATTAAGTACAGTCACATTGTTGTGCAACCATCACCACTGTCTACCTGCAGAACTTTTTTATCTGTCCAAGAGAAAACTCCAAATCATTAAACAATAACTCCTCATACTCCTGTCTCCCAAGCCCATGGCAGCCACTATTCCACTTTCTGTCTCTATGAATTTGACTATGCTAAATACCTCTTTTAAGATAAATTGTACATTATTTGCCCTTTTGTGTCTAGCTTATTTTACTCAGGATAATGTCCTCAATACTCATGTAGCATGTGTCAGAACCTTCTTCCTTTTAAGGCTGAATAATATTTGATTTATATATATATATATATATATATTCATTCCATGTTTTATCTATTCATCTATGGTTTCCATTTTTATATTAGCCAATTTTATGTTGTTGCCCTTGTTTTCTCTGTAAACTGCCTTTAATTATTTTATTAACAGTGTGCAGCTTAAAGACATTCATAGTTTTCATCTTCAGTAGAACACTAAGCTCCTTAAAGACAGTGTCCAGCACATGATAGCACAAAGGAAATGTTTGACACGTGTGTTCACTGGCACAAGTAACACTGTGTTCTAAGCTGTAGGTGAGGTGAATGTGGTGGGGAGGTAGGGGATGCCTGTACCTTGGCTGGGGGTGATGTGGAACACAGAACACATTGTGTCCCTGTGTCCATCTTTCTGGTGATGTTATCTGTATATTCTGTGATCCTGCATTGACTCTTCTTTCCTCAACATCTTTTTAATAATCATTTAAATAACAGTACTTTCAACATATATTACACTGAAGATGCTGAAAAGAGCCACTTTAGGAGGAGGCACACAGGCTGAAAAATTGCTCTTACTTTCCTCTCCTTCCTAGTCCAGCCTCAACTGCTGTTCTTGGTGGAGACAACCACTGTGGGATCAGAGTAGATTAAAATATAGGGCTGCCTTAATGCTAAAAAGTTTCTCAGTATTCAAATCTGCTGAAAAATGCCCTTAAGCTTTAAAATAGAGAGATACAGTTCAGTGATTTTAGGGGAAAACATTTAAGCAATATAAAAAGAGAAGTTTTGGAAAGAACCTATAAACAGAGCCTGGTTGTCCCAGGAGGTAGGGTTATATGGGCGTAATGGCTTCTTCTATCGTATAACTAAGGAACGTCAAAGTCTTTCTGACCTTATACCCAGCATGCCAGGAAAATTTTCCCTTGTGTAGTGACACTTGATTGGCATTCATGCCAAAAGACTCTTTTGAAATGATTGCCTGAGCGGAGTGAGACGGAGCTATAGTAGCACATCAACACAGATTCCCCATGTGCTCCCTGCACTGTCAGCCCCTAATACACAGGCATCAAGACTCTGCTGGAGGCACTGCAGGGATGGGAGCTCAAGACCCACTCATGCCTCCCCTCAGTTGAGTAGCCCACTCTGGTTTGAGACAGCCTTGTTGTTAGAAAAAATCTTTGTTTTATTGAGACCAAAACTTTCTCTATAATCATCACTTTTGGCTTGTAATTTGCCTTAACAATCACATCTAATCTTTTTTTTTTTTTTTTTTTTTTTTTTGAGACAGGGTCTTGCTCCACTGCCCAGGCTAGAATACAGTGATGCAATTATAGCCCACTTCAGCCTCAAACACCTGGGTTCAAGTGATCCTCCCATCTTGCTTCCTGAGTAGCTGGAACTACAGCCATGGGTCACCATGCTACCTGGCTAATTTTAATTTTTTTTGTACAGATGGGGGGTCTCACTACATTGCCCAGGCAGGTCTTAAACTCCTGGCCCCAAGCAATCCTCCCACCTTAGCCTCCCAAAATGCTGAGATTACAGGTGTGAGCCACCAAGCCCAGCCAACGTGTCTAATCTTGAGTGTACATGTTCAGCTAGTGCTCACCTAGCCAAGAATTGACACCGAGGGACCTGCATACTGGATTGGGTGACTTTCATGATGTAGGAGTACTTTCATGATGTAGGAGTCCTTTCATAACATAGCAGTATGTATTTCTGTTTGCATACTGCTATAAAGATACTATCCAATGCTGGGTAATTTATAAGGAAAGAGTTTTAATTGACTCACAGCTCTGCATGTACGTTTCTCAGGAAACGTACAATCATGCTGGGAGGGGAAGCAGGCACCTCCTTCACAAGGTGGCAGGAGAGAAAAGAACAAAGGAGGGACTTTCAAACACTTGTAAAACCATCAGGTCTCATGAGAACTCACTCACTATCATGACAACAGCATGGAGGAAACCACTTCCATGATCCAATCACCTCCTTCCCTCAACACATGGGGATTACAATTCCCATTACAATTCATGATGAGATTTGGGAGGGGACATAGCCAAACCATATAAAAGTGGTTTATGTTAGTTCCAAATGAAACTCTTGATGGGGGTTGGGTGAGGAGTGGAGGAGGGCAGCAGCTCTGGCAAAGACTTTTGGGCAGCCAAAAACCAAAACCACCAAGAGGGCTTTGAATGACACCTGAAGACAGGAAGACGGGCCACAGAAAAACCAAATGTGCTAAGACATTGTTGACTTGCATTCATTCCTACTTTCCCTGGGATCTCTCCCACCCTGGAGACTTGGGCATCAGAATCCACTGAGCTCTGGGCTAGCAGTTAGGAAAACTTGTATCTGAGGTTAGCCCCTTTTTTTTTTTTTTTTTAAACTAGTTTTGTCACCTTGAGAAGTTCATTGAAGTTCTTAGAACCTCAGTCTTCTCATCTGTAAAATTGGATTAATAATGCCACACCCAGTCTTCCCAGTTCATAGGGTTGTGTCAAGGATCAAATGGGAAAATGCACATGAAGTCTAGAAAGGAGAAAGGGCTTTAAAGCACAGATATCAAGTAACATAATCTTTCTGTGTTTCCACTGTATTTTCCTATTTTATTTGCATTAGCTCAAAACTTATTTGTAATTGTTTATATACTGCTAAATTGTTTTCATATTTTAAGGTGCCTTGTCTCCTTTTTGAAATATGTGTTGAATAAATAAAAATATACACAAAATTAACATTTAATTGAGCTCATACTGTTGTCTTAGGGAAACATATTGGAATTATGTATAGAATATATTATGGAGATAATGTTATAGAGAGAATGTGTTATAGAGAAAATATGTGATATTATTGGTCTAGTCCTTGCACAGGCATTTTAAAGATGCTACTTTCTCTACTAAATGGGAAACTCCTTTACCTTGAAATGTGTATTTCAAACCTGGTTCCATGAAAAGGAGAACTCACCAGGAGGCTCTGCAGAGTTCATGTTCACAGGACGCATGTTCTTTCCTATTCAGCACTAGGAAAGTCATTCACTTTGCCATTGAGGTGAGGCCTGTGAGTTAGGGTACAGCCCAGTATGTGGTTTCCTTTAATTTTCTTAATTTAAAATTGTCATTTGTAGAGTCTTCCACAAGCCACCATTTATATCCTGTTCTTGACAACAACAATGAAAGGTAGGGTAGGCCTGCTTCGGTTGTGCAGATGGTGAGATGGCACCCTGGGAGATGGTGTTGTACAGTGAGAAATGCAGGCTGAAGCCAAACAGACCTGGGTTGAATGCAAGGTCCACTAGGCGTCTGGGTCCACACTCCCTCTCTGGCCTTGGCCTAAGTCACTTAAACTCTCTGAGCCCAGTTTCGTCATCTATTAAGTGGGGAAAATAATAGCAGCTACAGAACAAGGTTGTAATAATAATGAATGTATAAAGTTGTACAGCCCTAAGCTTAAAGCTTGGCTCGTGTTGTTGTTGTTAATAAACTATTCTCCACCCACTCCTTTTCATTTGAGTAAATCTGCAGCCCAAGCTTTACTCAAAAGAAAATATTTTGCATTATGGGAAAAGGGAAATTTTAAAATATCCTTTCTCTATGATACCTGGAGTCTGTTCTATGGACCTAGAAACGAAATGTTCTTATCAACTTGGCAGGTAAAACCACAATTATGTCACACCAAACTGAAAAGGTGAATGCATCTTCTTGCATCTGACTTTAAAAAGCTGTTAGGTCTAAGCCACTTAGTCTTTATCCTAATCAAGATTCAGGCCCAGCTTGCGAATCATGAGTCATGTGCAGGCTCTGAACCCAACAGTTGGTAAGCTGAGCTTCAACAAAGAACTTAATTAAGGAGAACCACCTTCTTCCTGCCCCCGACTTATTACCACCCTCAACCCCCAGCCACAAACCACAAAGGTATATGCACCTTGCACTAGGTTTTTGACATTATGCACAGTGCAACATTTATCACTTCACTCAGCACTGCTGGATGAAAGCAGTCTTCTTTCCGTTTACAAAAACCCACTTTACAGGAAATGTAGGAGAAAGGCCAGAGTACAGTTTAATGAATGCTATCAAATACATCTACCCAAAATGTCACCAGTTTTGCTGTGCCACAGTTCCTGGAATTGCATCAGAGATTTAAACTTTTGGATGCACCAGATTTGTATCCCCAAAGACTTTGAAAGAAGTGCAAATATTAGGTACTGTTCACAATGCATCGTCATGCTTATTTGCATGTGTGTCTGGTTTGCTTTATTCCAAGGCCCTTCATGAACTTTGCCCTGTCTGCCTCTCCCATCTCTTTCCATCCCTCTCTGCTTCAGCCAACCTGGCCTTCTGTTCACTGAACCAGCAAAGCTGGTCTTGCCTCAGGATATTTGCACTTGCTGTTACTTCTGCTTAGAACATCCTTTGCTTGGCTTGCTCTTTCTACTATACAGGTCTCAGCCAAAATACCATCTCCTTAGAGAAGCATTTTCTTATCACTCTTCTGAAGCAGCAGCTCTCAGCTTTTCTCTGTAATACACTCTCCCCCGCCCCCCTGCTTTTTTTTTTTTTTTTTTTTTTGCCTTCACTGTACAGTCGTTCCTTGGTATCTATAAGAGATTTGTCCCAGGATCCCTGGAGGATACTAAAACCCCAGGATGCTCAAGTCTTTTATGTAAGATAGCATAGTATTTGCATATAACATACACACATCTTCTGTATACTTTACATCATCTCTAAATTACTTACGATACCTAACACAATGCTGCACATGATGTCATTTGCTTGAATTCAATGTAGTACTTGGCATGTGGCCAATTCAAGTTTTGCTTTTTGGCACTTTGTGGAACTTTTTTGTCGTGAATATTTTTGATCCACAGGCGGTTGAATCCATGAATGTGAAATGCATGGATGTGGAGGGACAACTGTGTTTACCACTGTGTCTCAGCGATTTTAGTTAACAGAGGTGACAAAACACGGAGAGGTCAATGCCATTGGAAGAAGACTTATTACTTTACATTTCCTAAGAGAAGGGGATAAACCATGCTACACAGGGCCGCAGAGAAAGCACCAAGTTTTGGTAGGAGGCAGAAGCAGGAAAGGGGAGAGTCTAGACTACAGTCTTTATCAGGGATTCCATGGGAAAGTTAAGACAGGGCAGAAGAAACACTTCAGGATTGGCTAGTTTTAATATTTCAGTGGGCTTTGGGCTATAGAGGTGGTCTCTAATTGCCTCATACATGGTTCTGGGATAAGTCAGGGCAGGGAAAATATTAGCTTGGTGTCTGAGAGTTAGATAAAGGGGGTGGTTGGAGATACAGACTCTGGATTGGTTGGTTGGCATATGAAAGGTACAGTCCTGAGCTCTTAACTATCTCTAAGAATTGGCTAGTGTTTCAGGGAAAGTCTCTTTCCAGTCAACAAGATGTTTCAGATGTCAAAATGTCATAAGATATAGAAAATAAAAAACATGATTAAGACATACTATATGAAATAATCTCATTTAGTTTTTGTCTATCTGCTCTATCAGAAGGTAAGCCCCATGAAGGTAGTGACCATGTCCTTATTATGCACAACCATATTGCCAGCACATAGTAGGTGTTCAATAATATTCGTTGCATGAAGCTCATAAGGAAATATGAGCTTCTGGAGTCTGGGACTGTGTGGTCTGCGCAGTTGTATCTCCTTGTTGCAACTCCATCCTTATACTTGCCTTAGCACGGTGCAGAATATGTAGTAACTATCATTTAAAAAGGGTTGTTGAATTGATTTGAGCTGAGAAGGGTAATATACCATTTTAATTTGTGTAGTTTAAAATAGTTTTAGCAAATTTATTCATTTGTCACAGATAAAGTGGATGGCACAAAAAATCATACATTTTGGTAAGAAGAAATAAGATCAAACAGATTCAAAACATATGCTCCTTTTAATTAGGGATTAGTAATCGCATATTCAAATATCAAGGACAACACAGCATGGGTTATAATGACCCGATCTCTGCATAAAAGTGATATTTAAATTCACCTCTAAAAACAGGAACACAGCTGGACAGGGTGGTATATGCCTGTAGTCCAAGCTTCTTGAGAGGCTGAGGAGGGAGAATCGCTTGAGCCCGGGAGTTTGAGTCTTGCCTGGGCAACACAGCAAGACTCTGCCTCTAAAATAATAAAAATAAATAAGTAAATAGGAATGTAATACACCAAGATGTTAAAACATTAATCTCTAGACAGCAGGATAAGTGTCTTTGTAGTTTTCCACATTTTCCTTATTTTTTACAATGAATGTGCATGGCTTTTAAAATAAGAAAAAAAATCATTCAAAAGAAATTAGCATTTTGGTTACATTTTTTTTGGCTTCCACATTAGAGTATGCCAGCAGATTAATAGAACTAACAAAGGAGCCTAAATTCTGCAGCATTTTTTTCTAGCTCCTTTATTTATTTATTTATGCCTCAGAAGCAATGTGAATTCTTAAATTATCCTTCATTAAATCTAATCAGTTTCGATCGACTCCAGCAAACGAGAGCACAGCACGTTAGTTACCATGTCATGCCAGAACAGAAAATAACCTGGTAAATTCTCCGTGTCCCTTTACCAATGTCAGCCCTGCCGATGTTCCTTACTGACGTTCCCAAAACTGACATTCCCCTTTCATTGATGTCACTGAATCAGGAAGCTGAGAAGCTGTTGCAAAATGACTGTTTCTATTGCAAAGGTTTAAAACTTTAGAGATTGAAAGGTTAAAGTTAAAAATATGTATTTTAATTTGAACAACAGATGGCCTTGGAGTGACTACAAGGCTGAATTAACTCTCGAGTCTCTATGGCTGTTTGTGGAAAGAAAAAATAAAAAAGACAACCAAAACCCTTAAAAAGCCCACACTGGAACACACAGCTCAAGTGCTGGTGACATCAGCAGAATCTCTCTGTTGAATTAGAGTCCCGAATTTGGCTTCAGAGCCATCTGTTAGCCTCCAGATAGAATAATCTTCTATGAAATTATACTGCATAGTTTCACTAATGAACATTTCCAATTGTCAGGGCCTCGGCCTCATAGCTGTCCCACCTCTTGGAGCCTCCATGGCTCCCCGAACCCCTGTCATACACAGAGGGATCCTACTTGCTAAGTTCACAATGGATCTGTCCTTTGAAAAGATGTGTCCTAGCTTAGATCGAGTTCTACGGAAACAGACTTTGAGATGGAGAGTTGCATGCAGAAGGTTTATTAGAAAGTGCTCTTGGGAAATACAGCTATAAGGAAATGGGGAAGGCTGCATTGTGCTAAGGGAGAAGCTGACTTACAAGGTAGTTCTAGTTCAGACCTTGCTGTCCTATGGAGAGCTCTGTTGCTGGAAAAGGCCCTCAGAGTTGTCCCAGATTGAATCACAGGATCTTGGTCTTTGCAGCCTCACATCAGCTGTCATTGGAAAAAGGCTTCTTCCTGAGAAAACATTTACTAAATGATTGTATTATTATTATTATTATTATTGTTTGCTATGGACTGAATGTTTGTGTCC
Organism: Alouatta palliata; assembly: GCA_004027835.1. NCBI lineage: Eukaryota > Metazoa > Chordata > Mammalia > Primates > Atelidae > Alouatta > Alouatta palliata. The sequence continues at coordinate 41,217 of PVKV010006343.1, forward strand.
CCTCAAAATTAATATATTGAAACCTAACCCCATAGGTGATGGTATTAGGAGGTGGAACTGTGGGGAACTCGTTAGGTCATGAGCATAGATCCTTCATGATGAATTAGTGCTCTTATAAGGTGCTGATAACTCTGGTCACCCCTTTGCCATGGGAGAACATAGCAAGATGGCACCGTTGATGAGCCAGAAGGCAGGCCGTCACCAGATATCAACAAATCTGCCTTGATCTTGGACCACCCAGCCTCCAGAACTGTGTGAAATAAATTTCTGTTGCTTATAAGCTACCCAGTTTATGATACTTTGTTATGAGAGCCAAATGGACTGAGACATTATTAATCCCAAAGTGAATGGATCCCTTTGCTCAACACCAGGCACCAGTCAGGGAGCTTTGGGGCCATTTGTATGGGTGACGAGGAAGGATAAAGGGCTGAGTAGAACACAAGTCAGATGTGCAGTGCTGGAATTAACAGAAAGGCAGTGCCATCCTGACATGTCTATGCACGTGTATGGAATAGCAAAATGTGGGGAGAAGCCAGCTACCCTACCCAGCAGAGATGAAGTCCCAGAGTCTACTGGCTTGGGCATCTTGCTGCTCTAACCGGAAAGCTCCCAGCCTGGGCTGCTGCCAGAGTGGGTATAAGCAGTCCCTTTTTAGGCAGAACATTATCTAGATTGGATTACATGCTTGTAAACTGATCAGTGCATCTTCATATGCTGTCAAGCATCTGAGTTCAAACAATTGGACCATATTAATAAGATTAGCAACTTGGCCCCTTCCTACAGTTTTCTCTCTGCAGGATTCCATTCAGAATCCTCTGGAGAAGAGTGTCTTAGGGAAGTAGGAGGATTTCAGGATGCCCTGCATCTGCCTTCCTGAGGCAATACAGCTAAAAAAAAAAAAAGGCCTCCGTGTCCACTACAACCACCTGTACACCCTAAAAAGCGGCAGAGAAATGTGCCCAAAGTCAAGGGAGTAGTGTTGTGGGCAGGAGGTTTAATAGGATGAAGACGTATTCTTGGGTGGTAAACCTTGCAATGGGTGTGCTTATAATTCACCCATGGATTGAGAGCCAATCTCTGCATAGGCTAACGTGTAAAAAATGGCCTGATGGCCAATAATGAGGCAGAGTTTCATATTTGTATAATGATTAAGGGTTTGAAATAAAGGTTGTAGAATTGTACAGATCTGCTTTTCAAATTTCAATTCCTCCACTTACTAATTTTGAAAACTTGAAGTGATTTAACATCTCTAAATCTTACCTCCTCTTTAAAATTGGATAATAATGCCTACTTGTGGCAAATGGACCTAAGCCAATTTGCTCATTCACAAATACTAGATCCTTCGAGAATTATGATTGGGTTCTTTTTGGTAGCTGGCAGGTAGATGGTAGATGCTGTAATCATTGCAGGTAGAAGGCTATCAGTTTCCTCCTCACAATTTCTCTACCAAATGCTGCTTTGCCATGAAAGCAAGACTCAGGCCAGATTATCTAATTCTGCCATATAGGTAGGCACAAAAACAGTCTTTTAACCCATTCTGTAAATGTGACAAAATCCCAGCTCTCTTTAATTCTCTATTGTTTAATAGGAGAATGTTTAGAGGTAGAATTCAGTTTAAATTTCTAGTAGGTTCTAGGTAACACCATCCTCTCTTTAGAATCCTAAATCTAGGGGTTCTTTTTTGAAGCAATTGGGCTATTTCAGTAAAGGGGGGGGGTGTCTGTATGATAATTATAGACAGTGCACTGCCTGGAACACTGTTTATTTCACCACCAAAAAATGATTTCTAACATTTTTATGCTAATGAATAAACCTTTGGTGTGGACCAGAAATCATGATAGCTAAAGAACTAAAGTAGTTCTGTAGGAACTGTTTCTGAAATACTGTATTCTAATAGGGTCTAGCAAAAGCTAGTCATTTTTGGAGAGTGTTTTCCTAATTAGAATTCTTTGATTATTAATTGACCACCCTTCAGGTGGTTTTAATTAAGGCAATTAACTAAGTAATTACTCTAAGATGTAGATTAAAATACATACACACTCTCACACACAACTACTGTCTATGCTGATATATTTTAAAGTTAAAGAGCACATAGAATGTCTCATAGAATAAATGACATCAAGTGGTAAGTGATAGCCTACCCTGAATTGTAGGAACGAATGATACTTCCTTGGCGGCCACCAGAAATACACTGATGATGGGGGAGTTTTTGCAAGAATTAGAATTCTTGAGTCAACAGCTAAGGGGTGGGTGTGGAGAACTTTGTATGTTAATGTTAATGTGATATTGGTAGATATCACTAGAGGGTAAATTCCATAAGGACAGGAACATTTCCCCTTTTATCCTCTGCTGTGTGTAAATGTTTAGAACAGTACCTGGTATGTTGTAGTTGCTCAGTAGATAGCTGTTGAGTGAATAAATTCTAAAAATCTGATCTGATTCTCTTGAGGATGTACAGGAGTTAGTGCAATGCTAGGCGTAGAGTAGATGCCTAATGAATGTTTACTAATTGATATGAATGAATGAATAAGCAATGGAATGAACAAGTAAAATAATTCCCTAAAGGCTATTGTCAGACTAGATTGATATAATGCTACACAGAAATTTAAATATGCTGTATTTATAGCAACTCTAATGACAGTATTTTAGATAAGATGGCCTGAGCATAGTAGCATTATAACCGAATGAATGTCCCTACCTGAAGAATACAGGTAAAGAGACTCATATTGACCTGAAGAAAGGGCTCTATGGTAGTCGTTGGAAGGCTCCTTCTAAGCTCATCATAGTCTCCATGTAGAGACTGCCATTTTTCGTGTAATTTTTTTTTTTATGAACAGCTTTTAAATTTTAATTATCAAATCTATCAACTTTTCTTTTTTTGGTTTGCACATTTTATACCTTGTTTAAGAAATTCTCTTCTAGATCAAGGTTAAAAATATATACTTCCTTTTTATTTTTTGCTAAAGTTTTGAAAAGTTTGTCTTTCTCAGAGGTCATCAGACCATCAGGAATTGATATTTTGTGTATGGTATAAGGTAGGAAAATACAATTTTATTTTTCCTCATATGATTAGTCATTATTTAAATATAATTTTATTTAGTCCAATAACTACATTTTATAATTTCCATCTAAATCTTGACTAGAGGCCTTTTTTGGGAAGTGGGAAGGGCAGGTTGTACAAGTCATGTTAATTTTATTCTCCCAGCTAGTGTGAATGGGAGCCTATGGTTAGGGATTTGGTGAGAGGAGAGATCTTTTCTCCCATACTTGCTCTTTTCCAGCTCCAACTGTCTCAAGTCTGAGCCAGGCCATGATTTTCTTCTCATTGCAAGTTCATTAATTATCTAATGAGGATGTCAACCTTTGCGTTGTGGGAAACTTTATTCTAGAATTTCTGTTTTACCTTCTCATTCTGCTTTATTTCCTCACATCTCATGTCTGCCCCAATGAAATCAAAGCTTTTGCTGCCAGGAGTAAGGAATTTAATACTAGATTATTTCTCCTTATTGTTGATTCTGGCCTCAAGGGCTTTGGAAATTCTGTTTAATCTCCTTAAAGCTCTTTCATGCATTCAACAAATTTTTAAATTTTAATTCAAACTTGTAGATGTTCTAAACCATGAGGAAGTCTCCAAAAACCTAGGCTTTCATGTTGCTGAAATAGAAGTATGGTTTGTTTTGTTGTTGTTGTTGTTTTTGGGGGGCTTGGTTTGTGTTTTTGGTCAGTGTGTTTGGAAACAAATGTTTTTTACATTCACATCTTTGATCCATACAGACTTAATTTTGATATAGTAAGATGTATGATAGGGATCCTGCTTTATTTTTTCATAGTTATCCAGTAAACATAAAACAACACTATTTATTGAATAATTTACAGAGTGGAAGTTTTAGAATGTAAATACTCAATATGTGATAGGGAAAAGAACACTAATACAAAGTATAAAATCTTCCAAAGCAAGACCGACCCCTGTTATTACTGTCTCACCAGCCTTCACTGGATGTGGTCAGCTTCTTGAATCACCAGGGCTATCCATGCTAGATATACTTCCATCTCTCTTTAGCTCAAAATATTTACAGAAATACATACACTGTTGGGAATATAATGGAGGATATATTATCAACTTTTTCATGTTCACTGTTTTGTTACTATACATAGTAGATGAGTTTCAGAAAAGTTGTATTAAATTATGTTTTTAGTTCCCCTGGCAAGTTTTCTCCTTAAAGGGATTTTACTCTGAATTATTTTTGAAAATCATCTTAAAGGATAAATACTGACTCCCTAATTTTTCTATGATGCAAATAAGAGTTTTTATTTACTAAGTTTCTCAATGCAAGACATACTTGCATAATGCAGTTTCTTTTCTAATACAGGAGAAAAAAACTAGTAGGCTAAATTTTAAAAGCAAATCAATGTGTATTTTAAAAAATGCAATTGTTGGAATACAGACTTAAAGACATTTCTTAAGGATCATTTACATGAATCCAATTTGCTTGCCTCTATATGAGAGGCAACATTTTGGGTGATTTTTTTTTTCCAAAATCTAATTTTTAAGCTTTGTAGGGTAGGTGCCAAATGGTATTTTAAAAACACACATTTAAAAAAGGAAGAACGTGCAGTTTTGCCTGGAGTACAGATGGAGCCTGTGTCAATTGAAGGCATTTTGCCTAAGGACACAGAGAAAATCACTTTTTCATAAAGACCATAAACTCCACTCATGTTTCTGTTCATTTTAATTTGTAGAAAGTGGAAAGAAATCAAATAGGGGGCATACGGGTTCATTTGTTTAAATAATCTCATCACTCCAATTTTATATTAATTGTGCTATAAAAATTATTTGACCCCCAAATTAGTAACATAATTTTTATGTGAAAAAACATGGTCATTTATGGTTATTTCTTGTTACTTCTCTTACTGATTTTTTCTATCATGTACTGTGTATTGTGTAGATAGGGCCCAATTCTATTCCGTCTCCATACCTCATACATATCTTCTATGTGTCCTCACTTTGGTCCCCTGCAGCATATCTTATATTAATAATTTTTTAAATGATGATGGTAACCCTCATTCCCTGTGCCAGGAATTGGCTCAGGACTGTAGAGGTAACTTTTCATTTAAGCTGCAAGTCAGAAATGAGGAACCACAGAGTATTTGAGAGGTAAGAGGCAGAGCCGATATCTGAGAATGCACTTTGGCTTTTAAAACCCCTTCCCTTTACCACTCTGCAGATATTCTTTATAAAGACATAAATGTGAAATGGCTAGTAAGAAGATAAGTCTTCATTGATTGACATGAAAATGTCTATTATAAATTATTATGTAAAAAACTCAGATTGTAATGCAGGGTAAGCATCAGGATCCCATTCTTTTAAAAATAAATGTGCATATGTACAAAAATGGCTGGAAGGATAGATTCCTAAATGTTAACAGCAATTCCCAGTGGTTTAAAATATTCTTCTTTAAATTTTTGGATTTCATTTTTCAGGGACTGTTTTTCAGTCGTGGTTCTTTATTGCAAGCAACAACTCTGGTGGGTTGGGGGAGGGCGAGGGGAAAACAGCAGCACATGGCTAGACATGAGATCTTGGTTTTAATACCATGTGCTGCTGTATCACTTATAGATGATAATCTTTTTCATTTTATTTCTTCCTTCTACTTTTGATTATAAAGCCAATTCTCATATTATCAAATAGTTGGGACAAAGTTAATCCTGCCTGGCAAGAATTTCTCATCAGTTTTCTGTCTTTAAAGATTAACTCATTTTCATCTGTTCTCTCTGTGTCATTAATATTGTTGTGGTGTCAAGCTACAGAAAACTCTGCACAAAGTGACCTGTATAAAAAAAGGAAACGTATTGAGTTATAACTGGAGTGCAGAGGTTGAGTCAGAGGTTCTCAGTGTCATCAGAGTACTAAAACAGTCTCTCTGTGATTCCTTTTGCTCTACTCTGCCCCTTTTGATAGGCTCATTTGCATTCTGCTTCCTCATCCTTGCATAAAAAGGCTGCAGCTATTGCAGGCTCCACATCCTTACCTTCCTCTCTTCAGAGGGAGAAAGATCATGGCCCCTGATAAATGCTGGGAAAACACAAGGAAACTTCTTTCCCAGAGAAACCTCAGCAAATGTCTGTTTCTTATTTGCCCAAGTAGGGTCACCTGTATATTCCTGAAGCAATTTCTAAATATCTAATTAACTACTAAATACCAAATTCATTACTCAGTGCTAATTATCATGAAGCTGAAGTGGGTGGGTAGGTCTCCAAAGGGAAATTGGCTGCTGTTAGTAGGGAAGGAGGAAAATGAAGGCTGGGAAGCCACTCATTCTCACTGGCTTTTATATCCACCCCCTAGTACCCCCTCCCTCCCAACTGTCACTCTTAACTCTGCCTTACTTCGTTGTTGTGACAGTTTTATTCCACCTACCTACCGAATTATTTTCCTCATTAAGCTTTTATGATCACTTTAAGAATGTAACGTAACTTGCTTTTGGCCACAGCATCAAACCCAAACTCTCATATCCATTTAAGTATTTCTCTCCCCAACCGTTCACCACCATGTGATATATTATCCTAAATACAGTTCTCAGTTTGCCGCTTCTCTACTGAAAGTTGTCTGAGTCCTGGCTGGATAACAGGTGAAGTCCATTCACCCTATCCTGTCATTTAAAAATTTCAACAATCTGGCCTCATCCACAATTTAACTTTTTCTCTTGTCCTCCCCTTACTATTTCTAGAAAACACCATATTCTTTCTTACCTCCACAACTTTGAAAACACTGTCTCTTTCCATCTGGAAATTTTTCTTTTCATAGATCTGGATAACTAAGTAACATTCTATACCGTATACTTCTGTATACTTATGTCTTTTTCTCTGAATTATAACTGTTCAAAAAACACAAACTAGCAGTATTTATATCAAGGCATATTTCATTCATTAGTTTATTCACTGATCGTGGTCTATAAGGTTCTGCATGAGCAGATGTCCTCCTGCCTCCCAGTCTTGTGTCACAGTCTCCTTTTCTTGCTTGCTATGCCCTACCACACAACAAATGTTTAATGCTGTTTCCTGTTTTAGAAATTCCATACACATATCCTCCACTTGAAATGCTGTTTCTCCACCTCTTCACCTAGATAAACTCCTCTTTTAGGTATCTCCTTGAATGTCATTTCTTTAGAAAAACCTCTGACTCTCAAAGCTTTGGTCATCCAGTTATGTGCTTTTATGGGACCCTTTACATTTCCTTTATAATATTTATTTCAGTTGTAACTAATTATCCATCCTATTATCTCTTGAATGCTTATTTCTCCTAACATACTCTTAGCACCTAACACAATGATTAGTATTGGTGGATGCTCCATTCTTTTTGAATAAAGAATGGTGGATACTTGTTCTCCACAGTATTTTTTTTTTGTTAATCTTCACTGGCTAACAGATGCTGCATAATCTAACATTGGTTTTATTTTTGGGTAAAGCATTAAATTCAAATCATTAGATTTAGAAGTCTTCCTGGAAATAGATGTGAACTATCAACTCTAGAGCTTTGGAAGTTGACTTTACTTCCAGCCCTTCTGCTGTCTTCTCCCTGTGTACTTGATCATCTCACTTGCCTAACAAGTGAGTCATTCACATGACATTTAAGAAGAAACTCCCGTTTGCTACTGTGTCCTGTTCGATGTCTTCTTTTCCTTAAGGACAAAACACAGGATAAAAGATAATAAGTATTCCATGAACATGTCTTCAGCATGCCTGGCCTTTTTCAATCAGTATTCCAAACATATACTGCACATAACGCATTCTGTTCATTTCAAATGAGATCTAATTAAATGCTATTTTATACCAAATATCAACAATTCAATTAGCTATTCAAGTAGACTCCAAAATATTTTCTGTTTGGCCATTCTTACTGAATATTTCAAGATTTATTGAGTCAAAATTTTATACTATTTCAACTGAGGCTTCAGAGTTTCAGAATGAGTTTTAGAGAAACTAATTCCAGTTATATCCTTATTGATCCTATGATATCTTTCATGAGAGATATAGGACAAATACTGCTCTTCTGACTTCTTCAAAAAATGAAGAAATGGGAACTATGTCAATAGCCTGCTTTTCTTTGGAGCAATGAAAATGTTCTAAATCTTGCTGTTCAATATGTTAGCGCTAGCCACACATCACTATTGAACACTTGAAATATGATTAGTGCACTGAGAACCTGAATTTTAAATTAAATTAAGGTTACATAGTCACATGTGGCTAATGATTAGTGTATATCATAGCACCCCTTTATATGCTGAAAGTGATGAATAAATGGGCTTCTGGATATGTAAAAGAAGAGAGGGTCAAGAAGTGACTGTTAGCCAGGTGCAGTGGCTCATGCCTGTAATCCCAGCACATTGGGAGGCTGAGGTGGAAGGACTGCTTGAGGCCAGGAGTTTGAGACCAGCCTGGACAACATAGTGAGACTCCATCACTACAAGAAAAAAAAAAAAAGAGTGTTGGTTAATTCTGATCGTCTCCTCACTTTGCAGTTAGGTGAGGGGGGACAACTCACAAGCAGACACTTGTTTCTAAAAGGATATACTAACTATGTGAGACATTCTATGCCCTTAAAACTACACATCACCTCATTGGAAAAACTGAAACACAGACTTCTACAAAAATAATTTGCTAAGTTTGTTTAAACAGACATGCTGGGTTTCTTCTCTCTCATAAGACTGAGATGTAGAAATATTCAAAGGGTTCCAAATCATACCATTAACATGAGCACGTATTATGGCTGAGTGTTTGTGGAAGTATTGCATATCCATGCAACTCATCACCTGTGAAGTCACATCTTTGTTTAATTTTCAAAGATGAAATGATTCATAGTCATTTCATTCATGGGAATTGGTGCCAGTTTATTTCTGGGAGTTCAATTGCCAGCTTCTGGAATTGAGACACAAATATCTTAATATAAACAGGCTATATGCAGGAGCTTTCAATCTTGTTTCCCCTTGGAAAAGTACCAGTAATTTCATATTTGGTTTAATAAATCTGTTTCCGGAAGAATGTTTGCTGACGTCATTTTTTATCCCTCATGGATTTGATATGGAAAAATAGCCTGGCCATGTTCAAAGCAATAGATTAGTGCTGGTAGTGTCTTTAGGCCTGTGGGAGCCCTCATTCCTCTGCAGTCACAGTTTAGGAGTGGTTCTGTATCCTAGTACAAGAGAAATGCTTTTTTGAAAGGCAGATTTGGAGGTATGGTGGGCAGAGAAGCTGGAAACTGATCTCCTTGAAACACTGATTTCATCATGTCTGTGTTTAAGTTGTGGCTGCAGTTTGCTATTTTTGGAGACAAGGCCAATGTCAGCCTGTATTCAAAGCTCTCCATAGTAAAGCAAGTTACACTTACTAGGTGAACCACACTGCACAGGCCCTTCTCCCTCACATTTAAAATTTTATCTATGTGAATTTTGATCAAGATTAACATTAAAGGCAGGCTTGAAGGCAAAGAGAGGAGAAGATTCCACCAAAAAAAAAAAAAAAAAAAGAAAGCAACACGCAGCATAAACATAAACATACTTAAAAAGAAGAGAGGTTTTCTGTCTGGAGCCCACACTGTTGTGATTATATGTTTAGGAGAACAGGGTGATTTTCATTCATCCTGTAGCTGTTTTCCATGCTCCAGTTCTCGTAACTCATAATGCACCTATTAAGCACCTACTATGTGCAAAGAACTGGGCTCAGTGGTATAAGAGAATCTGTTTTCAGCCTCGTTGGTTTTTTGAAGCCATGCATTTTAAATGAATCTTTATTTAAAGCAATTTCAAACACAGGAAGACTGAGAGACGAATACAGTGATCTTCTGTATAGTCATCACCTAGCTTTAACAATTAGCAAGCATTTGCCATGTTTGCATCACTTATTCTTTTCTGTTGTAGTTATTGTTGCTAAATATTTTTAAGCAAATCCCAGATTTGATGTCCTTCCCCAACACATTCATACATGTCTGCCAAAAATATTAGCATTTGCTCCTGTAACTACAGTGCCATGATCACACCTAAATAAAATGAGAATATTTCCTTGGTATCCTTCAATAATCAGTCCATATGCAAATTTTCCTACTTATTAAAAAAAGATCTTTTTAAAAATTAGTTTGTTCAATTCAGGAAGTAAACAAGGCCCAACATTACCTTACATTACCATAACTATTACCATAACCATAAACTTTACATTAATACAATCCAAATTTTTTAGTATATACAATATACTTTCACATAAAAATATAAAAATATTTTTATTATGTTTATAGAATAAACACACAGAAGACATATATTTAACATGTGGAAGAAATTATGTCAGTTGTCATGCAGTCCCTACACTCCAAAATTCTAAATTTTTCTATATACTTCTTTGTGGCATCATTTATCGACCGAGTTTCACTCTTGTAGCCCAGTCTGGAGTGCAATGGTGCTTTCTCGGCTCACTGCAACCTCCGCCTCCTGGGTTCAAGCGATTCTCCTGCCTCAGCCTCCTGAGTAGCTGGGATAGCAGGCATGCACCACCACGCCCAGCTAACTGTTGTATTTTTAGTAGAGATGGGGTTTCACCATGTTGGCCAGGATGATCTCGATCTCTTGACCTTGTGATCTACCCGCCTTGGCCTCCCAAAGTGCTGGGATTACAGCTGTGAGCCACTGCACCTGGCCTATTTTTTTTCTTCTTTGAGACATATTTTTGCTCTGTTGCCCAGGCTGGAGTGCAATGATGCGATCTCAGCATACTGCAGCCTCCACCTCTCTGGCTCAAGCAATTTTTGTGTCTCAGCCTCTGGAGTAGCTGGGATTACAGGCATGAGCCACCCATGCCCAGCTAATTTTTGTATTTTTAGTAGAGATGGGGTTTCACCATGTTGGCTAGGCTGCTCTCGAACTCCTGGTCTCAAGTGATTCACCTGCCTTGGCTTCCCAAAATGCTGAGATTATAGACATGAATCACCACTCCCATCCCCTCCATTTTCAATAAGCTTGAAAGGTTATGTTCAATTTTCCTTTTGGCAAGCATACAGTACTTCAAAAGCGGTGCTGTGTGCTCTACACTGTATCACATCAGGAGGCACACAATGTTGATCATACCACTCTCTAAGCATCCTCCGTCTTCCCCTATGAAGTTAGAGAGAAGCTTGGGGAAATCATTTAACCTTGCAGAGCATCCGTTTTCTCATAGAGACATTGGGGATAATAGTAGTACACCCTTCCAAAGCTTGTTGTAAAGATTACACTATGTAATCTTTGTAAAGACCATAACATGGTGCCTGGTACATTGAAAAATATAAGACATTAACTTATTATGAATAAGGCATGTGAAATACTTAGTAGAATACACTGATCTCAGAGACTCTTAATAATGTTAGCTATTATTGCCTTTGTAAATTATTTTGGCTCAACAGGCCAGGTAAATTTCATTGAGTAGACAGTATTTGAAGGATGAAATGAAAAGGCATAGACCCCAACAGGCTAAGGATCAGAGAAACCTCTCTGATAAGTTTCTTTTTAGGGCTGGATTATAAACTTCAAGATGGCAGGAATTTGTTAGTTCTTTATCCATAGTATGTAGTTCAGTGCATGGCCCTCAATAATAGATGAGTAAAAAATCCTATACAAACTCAACTTTAGACTGGCTGGTCTCTTATTGTGAAGTCCCCTGCACTCACTCCTATGATACATACATAACATCCCTTTTTTTTAAATATATATACTTTTTATTGCATTTTTGGTTTGGGGGTACATGTGAAGAACATGCAAGATTGTTACATAGGTACACACATGGCAGTGTGATTTGCTGCCTTCCTCCCCATCACCTATATCTGGTATTTCTCCCCATGCTATCCCTCCCCAACTCCCCACCCCCCGCTGTCCCTCCCCTTTTTCCATAACATCCCTTTATTCCTGGCTCTGTATACTTCATCTCCGCTGCTTAGAAGACCTAGGCCTGGCCAGGTGAGGTGGCTCATGCCTGTAACCCCAGCACTTTGGGAGGCTGAGGTGGGTGGATCACCTGAAGTCAGGAGTTCAAGACTAGCCTGGCCAACATGGTGAAACCCCATCTCTACTAAAAATACAAAAATTAGCCAGGTGTGGTGGTGGGTACCTGTAATCCCAGCTACTTGGGAGGCTGAAGCAGGAAAATCTCTTGAACCTGGGAGGTGGAGGTTGCAGTGAGCAGAGATCATGTCATTGCACTCCAGCCTGGGCAGCAAGAGTGAAACTCTGTTTAAAAAAAAAAAAAAAAAAAAAAAAAACCTAGACCCTCTGCTTCTACCAAGGTAAATTCTACAATATACATCCTTCCATATTTTTTTCTCTCATCTGTATCCTTTGGGAGGACTTTTCTGAGACTGTTCCACCCTATATCACACTTTTCCACTTTTCCTTTTCTCAATACCCACATCAGTACTCTTGACCACTAAACTTGATGCTTATACTTTAAAGATTTGTAGGTTGTCTTGCTTTCTAATAATTCCCTATACTTCCATCTTATTTCCTGTAAGTAAATTGTAAACTTTTTAATAGCTGATATGTCAGTTTTTGCTTTGCTACAAAGAAATATCTGAAGCTGTGTACTTTATGAAGGAAAGAGGTTTAATTGGCTCAAGGTTCTACAGGCTGTACATGAAGCACTGTGCTGGTTTCTGCTTCTGGTGAGGACTTCAGGAAGCTTACAGTCATGGTAGAGGGGAAAAAGAGCCAACATGTTATACAGACATGGTGAGAGGGACTAAGAAGGAGAAGGGAGAGGTACCACACCCTTTTAAGTAACCAGATCTCATGTAAACTAACAGGGCGAGAACTCACTCATCACCAAGGGGATGGCACAAAGTCATTCATGAGGGATCCACTCCCCTCATCCAATACCTTTCACTAGGCCCTACCTCTAACACTAGGGATTACATTTCAACATGAGATTTGGAGGTGACAAACATCCTTATCATATCAGCTGAGTTGGTGTTTTCTACCTTTCTAACTTCTATTCTCCTCTTAACCAATACCCATTCCCAACCCAAACACCTGGCACGAGAGTAGACACAGTAGAACTTCAAATAAGTGCTATTTGCTAATTTAGCATCTTATTCCACCTTTTTCAATGTACTTGGGAACTCGAGGACATGGCCATCAATACACTGCCAAGATGACAGTGGCGTATCCCTACTACCACTGCATTATGGTATGTCTGCTTACGTGCCTGTGTCCCTGTCATACTGATAGAATCCTGGAAACAGAGATTATGGATTTTCACCTCTGAGCCCTAGGAACTAGTACAGGAGTTGGCACATAACAGATAATCAATCAATGATGAATTTAGGAAACGGTGGGTCAACAAATTTGAAGAAATCCACTTTTGCCTAAAAAAAATTTGACTATTTGGACTAGTTCAGTCAACAGATTAAGACGTTTGAACCATTTACACATATGGGCCAAGTCCTCATGAAAATATAAAACATGTTTTTAGGAATCAGATAAAATTAGATCTAAAATTGAAATGGAAAAAAAAATTAAAGAAAGTCATTGACTACTAATGGCTTTATTATTCGACTCAGGAGCATTATGGAGCTTTCAAGGTTTTAAACCTACAGAAAAACTCTTGACAGTAGAATTTCAAGCAGGAGAGAGAGCTATTTTGAGGCCTCTTGGTACTGCTAAATTCACACTCAAGAGATAACTCTCTTCTCTCTTCTGGAAGCTATACTATAGTTCCTCCTTCCCCACCCAGCAACCAAAAAACAAAGCAGCTTCAAGTCCTAGAAAGTACGGAAGAAAAATCTTCTCTGCTTGTGTTGTAGGTGTGTTTCTTCCACTATTTGTGGTGGGATTTGTCAGCCAGGTTGGGGCATGTTCAAGCTGTGTTCAGATGTGTATCTTCTCCTGAATCCTTAGTCCAGGCAGAAATCAGTCACCTACATGTTGGCCTTTAAGAAAAGAGCTGGCATTTCAGTGTTTTAAACACTGGCATCTTCTGGTTCATTGCCCCAGCCAGAAGTAAGGAAAGTATGTTACCCAATTTTTTTTTTATTCTTTGAACCAAAAAGACGTTCTTCCTTATGTTTACTCCACCTGACTATTGCCTGGCTTGAAGGAAAAAAGAGAACGCTTTCAAGAGCTGAGAAAATTGGCATTGATGATTTAACATAATTTAGTTAAAAGTTAATTCTCCCTTCCCGTGAGCCACAGCTGATTATTTAGAGAAGTATTACCATTCATTGAGTTTTATCTTTCTAAGTTTTCACTGATTAGCACGATGTGTTACTAGGAAAAATATTATGATTTTAATTGCATTTTGGCATCTTAAAAGAATGTTTCACGCTGCTTAACATCTGCAGTCAACAGATGTTTAAACACAACTCCCTCAATGACTAAAATTTGGCAAAATGTCTAATAGTTGGAACGGCTTAAAATTCTAAATATACTTCTAGGAACATGATACAGGCAGATGAAGTAATACTTGTGTGTGTTTTATATTGAATATTAAAATATTATGTATACCATCCCTCTCAGAGATGACAGGTTTCAGGGAGAAAACAACAACAGCCAAGAGATATTTCAATCCTACCATTCCAGAGAGATTCTATCTATGAGCAGGGCTGTGTCTTATGGTCACTGTCAACTGCAGTGGGGACCCTTTTTTAAGTGCTATTTATTGTGGTTAACTCTAGAGGCTGGTAGAGGCAAAGCTGTGAGACAGACACGTTTGTCCCTTTTGCTTCCTCTTTTGGCATTCTTCTTTCTCTGACTCAGATCCTCAGGAGCTTCCATGAAGCTAGATTCTAAGATTAATACCTTAGACCTGAGTTTAAGTTAATTGATCAGGCTTCAGTTAATTGGAGCAAAGATTCATTCATATCAGAGTGTGTGTGTGCGCGTGTACGCGTGTGTGTGTGGTGTCTGTCTGCTGTCTGTTTCTCAAGGCAGGGGTGCAGAGAGGAGAGAGGATGACCCAGTTAGCATTTAGTCAACTATTTGACCAACCATTGGTCAAATTAGCATTGGACCAACCATTTAAGCCATTATGTTTAGCATGGCTTAAAAAAATCCAGAAAAGTTCATGAATTTCATTTCAGTCACAACTTGTAAAAATCTACTCCTACGGGCACTTTATGACAGTTGGTAACTCAGGGCTTAGCAGAGAGCTGCTTCCTGTCCCCTTGAACTCACCCGCAGTGAAAACGCCATTTCTACTCAAGCATCCTAGAGGCTGTAGCAGAAAGAATGAGAAATCCACATTTTCTATCCCTGGATGGTTAGGTTCGCAGTCACAGGAACTGTGCAGTATATAAAGACTTTCAATTGATACATCTCTGCCTGAGCTCATCGTGTCATTCTTTTCTCTGTTACTGATTTAAGTAAGTAAATTTTGAGTATAGCTGATTACTTTATCTATTGTGGGTGGGCCTAGTCCAATCAATTGAAGGCCTTTGGAGCAAAGACTAGGGTTTCCTGAAGAAAAAAAGAAATTGGCCTCAAAGCAGCAGCATAGAAACCCTATGAAATTTCCAGCTTGGCCTGACCTGCAGATTATGGACTCAATGCTGACTGGAACATCAACTCATCTGAATTTTCAGACCACCAGCTTGCCCTACAGATTTTGGACTGGCTGGTCCCCACAATTGAATAAGCCAATTCCCTAAAATCTCTCTTTCTCTTTCTCTCTCTCTCCTCTTCCTCTTGACTACACATGTGTATATATAACATCTGGATGCAGAGAAGGTGACTATATCCAGGAGGAAGTAGAATCATGGAGAGATAGATAGGACTAGGCTATAAGGAGTGTGATGCAGGTGGTCCATCAGGAAGAGGAAGCAGCTTCTACAAAGACCAGGAGACGGGACCTGTGCCTTTGATGTGGGCAATGGAGAGAGCGAGCCTGAGAGTCAGGAGATTGTGTGCTAGAGAGCAGTGGGTACTAAGACTGGATGAATTGGTAGGACCCAAGCACTGATGTGTAGAAAAGAGCCTCTTCTTCTTCTTCTTTTTATTTTTCCAGCAGGGGGCTTAGAATTATTGCATTTTTAAAGCACTGAGTCATCTTCTCTGTAGTACGCTACAGCAGAGTCCACTTCAGACTGTGCAGCTGTCCCCAGCTATCACCAGAAACTCTGTCTTTTGTATCCATCCCAAAAGGGATTTGCTCTTCCTAAAAGGGATGCCCTCCAAAGAAATTTTAAAAGAATCTCATCAAGGAGCCCTGGAGAATAAAGGGATGTGAGGGTCAAGTCACAACTTTGAGGGGAAATAGAAAGAGGACTCCTTTCTGAGAAAGGAGAATTTCAAAAGACTCCCAGAGACCCAGAAATTCAGGACCCAGGAGGGTAAGCATTCCTGTTTATGCAAGAATCACAGACTGTTTAAGTGAGTGGATTTTTTTCAGGTGATATTTAAATGAATAAACAATATCCATGTCTCAGAGTCAGAAATGGTACTTTTGCAGCTGATTCTGTCCCTCTTGAGAGGCTGTCACCAGACTGAGAGAGTGGGATGACTTAATGAACATTAAAAACAATGTAATTAGGCTGGGTGCGGTGGCACATGCCTGTAACTCTAGCACTTTGGGAGACTGAGGTGGGTAGGTCTAGGAGCTCGAGACCAGTCTGGGTAACATGGTGAGACCCTGCCTCTAATTAAAATACAAAAATTTAGCCAGGCATAGTGGCACATGCCTGGAGTTCCAGCTACTCAGGAGGCTGAGGTGGGAAGATTACCTGAGCTCAGGAACCCGAGGCTACAGTGAGCCGAGACTGCATTACTGCACTCTACCCTCCGTGGACAGGAGTGAGACCATGTTTGAAACGCAAAAAATGATCAAACAAAATGCCACATGTTATTTTAAAAAATACTGAGGGGAGAAGAGATGGGAAAAAACGGAAAACCTGAAACTACGCATAATTCTACCATCAGAAAATTACATTGATGTGATAAGTGACATTCTCCCCTCTGAATCCCAATTCCATTACTTGTAGTAAATGTGAATCTTATTCCACAAACTCAGATGTGCAAAACAATAGCACTTTTCACATAAAATTAATTCTGAGCCTATAGCAACTCTCTTTATCCTATTAAGTAATTAGGAATTCAGTCTCAGATACTATTGTCACCCTCACGGATAGGCAAAGGTCTCAGGGTTTTATGTAGCACCAAACCCTAATGAGATCTCTTCAGCCACTGAATTTAGTCTACAATGTTAACTGCTGAGGTGTCTGTGGTTTCAGACTACATGGTCTCTTCCGGTTCTGATTCCTCTGCTGTCACTTTTAAAATCAGGAGAATCTTTGGTGAGGCTTTGGAATTCCTATCTCCCTAGCCCAGCCTCCCTATGGTCTTCCTCCTTTTCAAAGTGCTCCAGAACTAAGACTAGGAATCCATGTACATTCCAAACACCTTCCCTTCTCTCTCCAGTTCCTCCAGGACACCAAGCCTACTCTCCTCAATGGGTTTAGATTTTATAAAATTCAAGACCAGAATCGGAAGTGTCTTGCAGACAACTTTGGCTTCTGGCCCTATGACAAACATCTCCCTTGTGGCAAGAGGCCTGACCATCTGCTTACAGGGGAGGAGGGGAAGAAACACTGGGAGGACAAACACACGTTAATATTCCAAAAATCATACCACAAACTGTTGACAGTTTGGTGAGTCTCTTTCCAGAACGTTCTCATGCTTATAAAGCAAAAATCTCTCTACACATAAGCTTTTTTTTTTTCTTTTTAAAATATATATATATATTTTATTGCACTTTAGGTTCTGGGGTACATGTGCAGAACATGCAGGATTGTTGCATAGGTATATGCATGGCAATGTGATTTGCTGCCTCCATCCCGCAAGCTTTTCTTTTTTAAGCAAAAAGGGGATTGTACTATATATATGCAGGTACAGCTTGCTTTTGTTTCCACATAGGATAGTGTGGGTACCTTCCTAGGGTGTCCTTATCTTATTTGTGACATTGGGTACTGCGCCACTGATGGGTACTAAGGTGGTTTCTATTTTACTCTTTTACACGATGTATTGTGCGCATACATGAATGTCTCTGTGTTATTTTTCTATCATCACTTTCTAGAAGTGAACTGACTAGACTGACCAAGTGGCTAGTGAATCAATACTCAGGTTTATTTGCAAACCATAGCATAGTTCTCTGTTTCTCTGCACTGCAGGCCCCGGCCAACTCTGGTGGGTTGGTTAGCATATGCTGGTTTTAGAGAGAGACTGAAAATGCCTTTCTCAACATCTTAGTCTTCGTGAGTTTGGTAAAGTTGGTGGAGTTGGTGCAAAGATTATTCTAAACATCTCTCTAGTTTGCCTCAGTGAATAGTAATCTCACTATTAGTGTATAGGGAACCACTAATCTGGGCTTTACAACTAACCAGCTAAGTGGGACATAACACATCATGTCCCACTTGAGGTCTCAGGTAGATCATTTGTAAAGTGGAGATGGAACAGACAGGTGATCTGCTGAAGACTTCCTGAAGTGATATCATACATGTGTCATATGTCCTCTGTGTTCATAAACATACACTGTCCTGGACAGGTAACGAGTGTCTGTCTGTGGACTGATGGCAGACTTTGGGATTTACTGACTTTGCTATGCTTCTTCAGTTTCCTACTTTATATTTTAGCAACAGTACAGTACATTTGTATTAGCTTGTGTTCCTCCAAAAGCTGACACAGTGACAAGGGTTCAAGTTTAAGATGTTTATATTTGGAAAGTGCAGCAAAGACCAGTAAGGGAGGTGGCTTATATAAGGTATGTTATCAAGCCAGCTGTCAACGGGCTTAATCCCGAAGGGCAACGTTGAGAAACAGTGAAACCATGCTTCAAAATTATCTGCCTTTAGAGCAAGGGAGCTGAGGTGTTTATACATCAGATCCCATCAGCACACCCTAACGTGATAATGTGCTAATTACCAGCATGTCTAGCCTGCCATGCAAAGGCTGAGGAGCCTGCCTTAGTTCAGAGAAAAGCCTTCAGGTCAAGAGTGCAAGAAGAATTTTCTGGAACCAGCTAAGGGATGTGGGCATGGCCATAGTGTCTACTGTGTAACTCTCACAGTTCCGCTCACACCAGTGTTGCTTTACTTTTCTGTGTCTTTGCTCATGTTGTCTAATCATTTCCCTTTCTGATCAATTTCAAATCGTCAGACTTCCTAGGATCAAAAATCCTTTGCATCCTACCTCTGCTGTTTCCTAGCTGGGTGACTTTGGGCATGTTACTTAAGCTCTCTGTGCCTCAGTTTCCTCACCTGGAAATAGGCATAGTGAGAATTCTCATCTCATTAAACAGTTGTTAGGATCAAATGGTAATGGTGGAAAGCACTTATGGCAGTACCTACCGCTTAATAATTCTTCAGTAAGTGTCATCATATTTGTTATCCTTGAACAGCTACTTCAAGTGGTAATGCCTTGAAGAAAGCATCCCTGAGACTACAGGCTGGGTTAAGGGCTCAGGCCCCTTCTTAACACATTATGGTGATATTTTCCATATGCAAGTTTATCTTCTACTATGGACAGTAAGTTCTCCAGGAAGCCATCTCTGTGGCTTACTGAGGTCTGTGTCCTCTGCAATTCTTGCAGGACCTAACCTGCCATTCTGTTAATGAATGATAACAGAGACTTTGCTTTCATTCACTCAGAAATAAACCCTTTGCTTTAAGATTCACGCTGATTAAAATGTAAACTTCATCAAACTGCAGTAATAATACACTTTCTTTATCCTAACACATACATTACCAGCACGCGCGCGCACACACACACACACACACACACACACACACACACACAGAGAGAGAGAGAGAGAGAGAGAGAGAGAGAACCATTTCTTAATATTTCTGAAACCAGGTTGTCTGTCTTAATACTGAGATGTTTTTTTCACTTTATCTGCCTTTCTTTCACAAAGTAAGCTATTATTAAATAAATGCTAGACTCTAGTATTAAAATTGACAAATGTATGGTTTAGACCTCAAAGTGAAGGATAACTTGGAAATAATTTTCACTTGCTCTTCAAGAAGAAAGCAGGTTCCTGGGGTACCCCGCCATGTGGTGGATCTCATACTCCTGTCATTCTGCTAACACAATCCCAAGAGCTGATTCTGTTGCATCTCACAGGGTATCAGTCTCCTCCTGATCAAGGATGAGCAGGGCAGACTGGGGGGTCCTAGGAGTGGGAAAAAGAAGAACTAGTTTGATGCCATGTTGGTAGTTCAAGACAGAGACACCAAATTAGAAGCCAGGATGGAGGAGCCAACAAAATAGGCAGTAGGTAACACAGTTGAGGAATGGAGTAGCCAGAGAGTGGGAAGTAGGAACCCACCACAGAGATGCAAACCCAGCCAAGAAGTTATCTTGCATTAGATGACAGTGAACTGGCCTGGAATGGACACTCCAAAGCCAAGATCCATAGCAGAGGGGACACTGGTGGTACAGGGTCTGGCCCTGGGCATCAGCTGGGTGAAGCTGTTAGGGATGGTGGAGAAGAAGGCATTGACAATGAACCACAAGGCTTGGGAGGGTTTAGACAAGTATGAAACATTGCCTCATTTAATTTTGCTTGAAAAGAAAAATAACTCTGGTTAGAATATCTTAGAACACAGGCTTGCTAGTATCACTAAACTAGAAAAAAAATTGTCAAAAATTAAAACAAAAAACAAAGAGCAAATCCAGATTTGAATCTAGGCTCCTTGAGTTAATAGCTAGAAGAATTTGGGCAAGCAATTTAGACAAGTAAGTTCTCTGAATTTAACTTTTCATCATGAAATACACATAATACCCCTGGGTGGTTGTGAGGAATTATTAAGGTAAGAAGATAATGACAGCAATGATCTACTGAATACTTAACATTTCCAGGCATGGTACCAAGGGTTTTCCCATACTTGGTCTTATTTTCTAAAATTAGCCTACAAGGTAAGTACTATAGGTTCATATTTTTACAGATGCAAATTGGGTTTCAGTGTGATTAAGTAACTTGTGCCATGTCTCATAGCTAAAGAATATATATAAATCATCACACATGGAATATAGTAGGTGTTTAACACATGTGAGTTTTCTCCTTTCACTTTGCTTGCAGTGCTAGCCATAGAAGATTTAAAAACTGTCTGATTTTTGAAGAAAAAATCCTTGGAAGAGCACTCCCTCTCTGCTGGAGTAGAGTTTAACTATCATCATGTTCTTTGGGAATTTGATAGCCTTTTAATCCACCGAGGCCATGACCTTCTTGTAATGTGTTGACTTCCTCTGCCGCCAGTGTTTCTCTCGAGGGACCTCCATCTGCGTTTGTCTGTGGCTGTCTCTCCCAGTGACATTTCCTCCTTTACCTGATTCTCAAGATAATTTGTTTCTCATATGAGATTCAGCAGCCTGAGAGATGATGTCAAAATCAATCAGTCCTCCAGCAAGCTTTGTAAATACAATCCCTTGGCTTTGCATAAAGGGTATTAAAGGGTATCTCTATTGCCCAATTCTTCCTGGAGCAGTGGGGCCACTCAAAGGAGAATCAGGAGGTTAGAACACATCCTAGAACATGAAATCTCATGTATGGGGGGATGTCAGCCTCATAGCACCTGAGCCCTAGTGTGGGAAGATGAGAGCTAGGGAGGTGTTATCCCCTGGGACTTCTGAGAGCTGCAGGTGGGACATGGTAGCCCTTGATCCAATGTGGATAATGAGGAGCCCCCTTAGAGAGTTACAGAAACCATCCCTGAGTCATGTCTTCCCTTCTCCTTCAGTATGACCTTCTCTGTTGGGGGGAGGCAGCAATGCCTTGGAAAGTTTGAGCTGGTTTGTGAGGAGAGGTTGAGGCTGGAATCTCATGGTTATCTCCTTCCTCAAAACAGAGTCAGAAGATGCAAGCCAGCTGCCATGGCCTGATTGAAGCCTGTTATGGATTTGCCTTTTAATGTGTTTGTTAAAAACTTCAATCAGATGCTGCATTTAAAATAAGACTTCACATGAAACTCCAGATTTCTGGCTTCCCTTGAAAAATCACACCTGATAATCCTGGGCTAGCATTTCTATGGGCAAGAGTACTCTGGATCTAAGTACACCTCTTCAGGTGGGGCAGGTGTGGTACTATGTGCCCCAGTCCCCACCTAGACCCACTCTCCCTTAGGTTTCCTGTCTTGTTCCCTGGGCATTTGAATTTTGAAAGCAGGAACGGGAAGGAAAGTAACAAAAGAGTTAAAAGACTTACAACCTAACCCAGTTAGTAACAGGAAAAGCAAAAGTTACTTCAGGTAACTATTTCCCTTACATATCATCCAGTTTTGCAGAAAGAGTAATTGGAGATCAGAGAAGTGAATTAAGCTGCTCAAAGTCACATGGCGGTGGTAAATGGTACAACCAAAATTTGAGGTTTGGTCTCTTTGATTCCAAGTTGTGTGACCACAAAATCCCACTTTGCCACAGTAGCCTCTCTGAGAATCTGCTTCCCTTTTATGAAAAGGATACCCTCAAGGCCAGGCGCGGTGGCTCACACCTGTAATCCAAGCACTTTGGAGGCCAAGGCGGGCGGATCACCTGAGGTCGGGAGTTCAAGACCAGCCTGACCAACATGGTGAAACCCTGTCTTTAAAGAAAAAAAAAAAAAAAAAAAAAAAAGAAAAGGATACCCTCACACTTCTGCATACCTGGAGTACCTGATGTCCTGTCAGATATCAAAGAGTTGATGCTATGCTGGTCACCATTCTTGATACTAAGAAAATTCAAGAGGAGTCTTGTTTTTCTCTGATGCTGGCTGGTATCCTCTCTGCTCCCTGAGTCACTAATGAGAATGTGTACAGTGATATTCAAATAGGATAGGAGAAACTTCTTTGTGTATCACTGGGGTTACCATTTGCATTAAAGGAAAAGAGGTTCGATGACTCTCAGTTCGGCAATTCAGCAGCCATCTGTACTTCACATCACTGGCCTGAGTTTTCAGCCTCATTAAATTCTTTCAGGTCATCTGGTCCCAATCTTTGTGGTTGCCCAAGTGCATATTTATGTCCCATGAGTTATTGCCATTTCTAGCCTGTGCTTAACTGCTCCCACCTCCCACCACCCTTAATTGATCTTGCAGTACTTCTGGTACTATTTTTAAAGTCTTCCGTTTCCCAATTATTTCCAAGAGCCCACAAGGGTTACTGCATGTGTATCAGACACTGTGTCCTCTGGGTTTCTACATGGCTTTTACCTTGTTCTGTCAAAGCTCCCTGGTGAGCTATTTTTGCTAGGTACTGCAGTCTCCTGCTAGACACCACTGCCAAGAGGTATTAAGGTCATATGGGGTGCATGCAGTGGTGGGTAGAATGAATATTTCTTTCTCATGATCTATGTCTCACATGGCTACCAAACTTCTGGTATTGCCATGTCTTGGAGAGTCTTAGCTTGATTAGCTTTTGTCACAACATCCCTCTGCCTCCATACATACCTTTGTATTGCTCCACAGGATTCAGAGGAGATGCTATGGGGAGCTGGGCTGGGAGATACAATACTGAGCTAGGGTTTGCTCCTTCCCTTTGATGACTAAGGCTTTATTTTTGCACCAAGACTATCTACCTAATACCCTCTTCCCTTAGGTTGAGTTTTCTCCCAGGTGGCTCTTTACTCCCCTGTGCAACCCTTGCTATCTTGCCTGCGTTGGGCATGACTGGCTCTAAGTGATGGATATGGCTCGGTGGCTCCGAGTCAAATTGGAATCCCTGAAGTCTGTTGTTTTGTTTTGTTTTTTTTTTTCTTTCTTTCTTTTTTTTTAAGACAAGGTCTCACTCACTCATGCCAGAGTAAAGTGGTACACTCTTGGCTCACTGCAACCTCAGTCTCCTGGGATTAAGTGGTCTTCCCACCTCAGCCTCATGAGTATCTGGGACTACAGTCACATGCCACCATGTGCAGTCCATTTTTTGTATATTTTGTAGAGGCAGCATTTTGCCATGTTGCCTAGGCTGGTCTTGAACTCCTGGGCTAAAGCTATCTCCCTACCTTGGCTTCCCAAAGTCCTGAGCTTACAGACAGGAGCCACTATGCCTGGCCGGAACCCTTGAAATCTTAGGTGGCAGTATTTTATGTAATTTTGTCTCCTTAAAGCCCAAATCATCTGAAATAGGTTTATCATACAGCCTCAGTCCAGTCATAGGTTGGGTTAAGTGTTCCTCTGGGTGCTTGGGTATGCAGCTTCATTGTCTTCTTTCCTGAACAAGCAAGCCTGTGACTCAAAGAGATTTTGAAAGTTGGACTCTTGCATGATGAGAGGAGCTAAGTAACAAGGTTATAGGGCCACAGACACCACTGCAATAGGTGGGACTCCCGGAGGCAGCTAAAGCAACGAGGAGGAAATGGAAGTGAAACCCAAGGAAAGGATTATGGCTAGG
Source organism: Alouatta palliata (assembly GCA_004027835.1). Lineage (NCBI taxonomy): Eukaryota > Metazoa > Chordata > Mammalia > Primates > Atelidae > Alouatta > Alouatta palliata. The sequence goes on from PVKV010006343.1 coordinate 65,572, forward strand.
TCTTGGGAAGAAGGGATTGAGGCAGTGAACTTTCTCTTGTTCCTGCCTTCCTGTGACGACTGGTTTCATCCTCTCTCTCACTCTATGCAGACTGTCTACCTTTGTCTCCCAGTTCACAAGATGGCATATGACCATCTCATTGTTTTCAGGTTTACATGTAATAGTTCCAGAAATATGCAAGACTTTTCTAGTCCCAAATTTAAATTCCCAGGAGGAAGAACCCGATTGTTTCTGTTTAGATCAGTATTTACTTCTGATTCAATCAACTGTGTTCCAACCACCAAGTCTGTGTCTAAGGATCAAAGATAGACTAGAGAGGTTAGAGTGAGCTGGACAGTCACATCACATTCATTCTACCTGAACATTTTTTACCCCCCATCTTCTCACACTTACTTGTCCTTTCTGGAAAAGCATTGAGGAGTAGAGGAGTGATACTCAAGAGAAGCAGTGCAGTCTAACAATAATGTTTTCTTTTTTTTTGAGACAGGGTCTCACTCTGTCACCCAAGCTGGAGTGCAGTGGTGTGAGCTCAGCTCATTGCAACCTCTGCCTCCTGGGTTCAAGCGATTCTCGTGCCTCAGCCTCCATATTATCTGGGATTACAGGTGCACACTACCACTCCAACTAATTTTTGTATTTTTAGTAGAGACAGGGTTTCACCATGTTGGCCAGGCTGGTCTCAAACTCTTGGCCTCAAGTGATCTTCCCTCATCAGCCTTCCAAAGTGCTAGGATTACAGATGTGAGCCACTGCACCCAAACCTAACAAATAATATTAGTAACTAATATTTACTAAGAATTTCCTATGTAACAGATACTGTATTGAGTACAACACAGGAATTATCTCACCTATTAAATACAAAAAGATCTTACCATTGGTTATTATTATTAGCATCATTTCACACGAAGACACCAAGGTTAGTGGGTTGGCTGGACCAAGATCTCTGTGAAGAGCAGAGCTCACACCAAAATTCATGCTTTCTATCACTCTATTTAGAGACAGACACACCTGGTTTCAAACCTTGAGGCTGCCACTAGCTATGTGATTTTTGAATAATCATTCTGAGTTTTATTTTCTTCATCTGTAAATAAAGATAAAAATAGCTTTCTAATTAAAAATGGTTTTAAACTAGGCAACTTAGGCAAATTATTCTTTTCCTTCATATATCTAGGCTTTCCTGCCTCGTCTAAGCACATTTGTTCTTTCTAATGCTCCCTGACTGTAACTAAAACCTCCAGAGCCCTTCACCCCATCCTCTGATTGCCATGAAATGCCAATCTCAGATAGTTTAAAAAGTGACAAGAAAGCAGGAAAGCAGGATTTGAAGTCAGAAGACTCGTATTTGAATCTTGCATCAGCTTTGCATTAATTGTCTGACCTAAGGCAAATCTTTTTATCATTCTGAATCATAGTTTCCCTATCTAAAAAATAAGATGTAGAGTTGTTATTATTTGTGGTGGTTTGTCCTAAGCATTAAATTAAGAAATGCATGTGAAATGTTCTGAAAACTGGAAGACACCATACACTTGGAAAGGAGTCTGTTACCATCTCACCAATGCACCACAATGTAGCTGTCTCTCCATGTGAGATTATCACCTGAGACCAAGAGAATTAGGGAGTATGGACACGAAGGGTGAGGTTGGAGTGAAAGTTTAATAAGAGAAAGACGAAAGCTCTCTGCTGCGGAGAGGGGACACAGAAGAGGGTTGCCGTTTTTCACAGTTGAATTTAAAGGCTTTTATAGGAAACTGATGAGGGCTGGGCATGTCATTTGCATAAGGCATGTATTTCTGGTAGCTCCACTCCCATCCCCCTAATGCGCATGTGGGCCCTTAGCTTGAGTTACCCTATTGCTTTGTTCCCCTTATTACACGTGTCAGGAGATGAAATTTTCCACTGTGGGCATGTCTGGACAAGTCTCCCGTGTAGCCTTTCTTATCTGTGCAGCTGTGGGCATGTCTTGGGCAAGCCCCCCTGTGCAAGTTCCCTTATCTGTGCTTGCAGGCTGTTCTTTTGTTTGAAAGAATTCAATCCACTACCCATCCTAACTGTCTGCATGATAGGTTTCTTTCTCTTTCCTCTCTCAATTCTTATTAAGGCAGAAAAATTCTGGAATGACTTTTTATCCTATAGCTTGGTTCCCAGAATGTTTTGAGAATGTAACCACCCAGTGGGTTCACCTTGCCCACTGCCTAGGCAGAGCCAATTTATCAAGACAGGGGAATTGCAACAGAGAAAGAGTCCCTAATGCAGAGTCGAAGAGAAGATGTCTTTTAAATGTATATGGCTTGGATATTCATGTTTAATTAAGCAAATTTTAACCATAGAGCTATTTTGTTTAAAAATATATATATCTTTTACATCTCTTATTACCAGACTGTAGTCAAGACAGCCAATATTTCTGGCCTTTGAATTCTACCCCAGGAAACCACCCCTATGAAATTATTAAGTTATAATTAAGGTTATAACTTAGCCATGGATACGTAAGATGTTTAAAGAAATGGTAAGCAGTTTTTTTAAACAAGATTTAGAATATCCTCAAAAGTAGTTCAGTGAAAGGAAAATTCAAGACAGGAAATCAGAAGCTATCCATGGGTTGAAAAAAAAAAAAAAAACCCTCAATAAATGGCAAAATTACACAAATAACAAACCAGAAGGGAATCATTCTGGAAGCCAAGAATTGAACCCAGGCCACCATTGTCAAAAGATAAAGCCTTAGCTACTGAGCTACACAGCATTAAGCAGTTTCTATTGCTCTTCCCAGAAGTCTAGAGCGGCTGATTTCAAGCTTGTAAAGACTTTTAACTGCTCAAGAGAATTGTTAGGGCTGTGACATAAACCCCAGAATTTCTGTCCTCTGGATGATGGAGACCAAGATAAAGTTTCTTTACATGGTCACAAGGTTAGGCTCTTAAGGACACAAAACAAGACAGAAATTTCATCTGGTATTGGTTTCAGGGACCCACAGCAAATTTTATAACTGACCAGCCTGCTGGATTGGCTTGAAAAGCAGGCTTATAGAAGTCTTAAACTCATGTTCTATCTGGACACCCCTCTCTCCATTACAGAAAGACAAATTCTTAACACAAAGTACACCAGATTTGCTACAGCCAAAGACTAGTCTCACAAATTCCTTTTTTACTATTAAATTCTTGCAGAGGAGACACACGGTGACATTTATCATATCGCTTACCACTGTCCCCCCCCCCCCACACACACACACAGCAGAGAGAGAGAGAGAAAAAAGACACTTTTCTGGCAAGAATACTTACCCTTTTTGCCATCATATCAGGTTTCTGGGTCCCCTTTCTCTGCAGCTTCCAAAAGAGTGGAGCAGCTTCTGATGGCCCTGTTCACTGTGCCATAGCTGTGGGGGACTAAGCCCCATTACAAAAGAAAATCATTCTTTTCTGTTTTATAGAACCGTAGGCAAAAGCTTCTCAGTTTTGCAAGATGCTGCCTGATAGGCTGCATGGGGAACTAAATTAACATTTTCCATCCCAGTGGAAGCAAAATACACATAATGCAACAGACACTGGTCACCTGGTTTGGTACCCAACATCGACCTGGCGAGGCTCAAACTTTTTCCCGTTGGTCCTTGTTGTCTTTGATCTATGCAAAGTGGGGAATGGTGACCTCCATCCAGAAGTTCAATGGGTGGTCTCTGGACAAGATGAAGAGCAGTCACTCCGATCCAGGGCTGTTAAACTTATTTCAGGACTCACAGACTGTGACCAGATAGATAAGGAGAGTTCTTTGAGTTAGGCCTGCTGGACTTCAATCAGCAATTCCTTCAGAGATCCTTTCTACATATACAAATACATATAGACAAGACAGACAAAAGGCCTTCCAAATCAAGATTCCTAACCAAGAATTCCAGAGTATCTCTTCCAGACTATCCTCCTATTTTCTGTTTGAGAAATCTCTCTGAAATCTTCTTGATTGAGGAGAAGTCTCTCGAACCAAGACTCTTTCTACTAGTTAGGGAGAGCCAACTGAGACCCCCCAGGAGCCAAAGCAAGACAGACACCCAATGGTGTAGCTACAGACACCTCACAATGGATTGTAGACAGCACCCCACCGTGAGGATACAGAACTAGTTGCGAGAAGGAAGGAGACACTGACAACACGTAGGATACTCACCAACCCAGACATCCCACAATGGGGCTATAGACAGACACCCTGTGATAGGGCTACAGTTATGGTATGTCTCTCCAGGACTATTTCTATATTGCAATTAAATCCATGCACATTGGGTCAGCAGTACCCTATCAGTAGAGAGAGTACCAGAGTCAACCCCCCTGCCCCGTCTAAGTGAGCTAGGCAGCTGCTTGGGCTGGCCTCTGAATCCATTGCTAGAGGGGGCTAGTGAACCACAGGCAGGTAGCCACAAGGGCAATCCTGGCTAAGCCTCCAAATTTAAAACCACCCAATGGATTCACCTTGCCCACTGCCTAGACAGAGCTGATTTATCAAGACAGGGGAATTGTAATAGAGAAAGAATAATTCACCCAGAGCCAGCTGGGCAGGAGACCAGAATTTAATTATTACTCAAGTCTCCCCAAAAACTCAGGGATCAGAGTTTTTAAGGATAATTTGGTGAGTAGGGGACCAGTGAATCAGGAGTGCTGATTGGTTGGCTCAGGGATTAAATCACATAGAGTCAAAGCTGTTCCCTTATGCTGAGTCACTTCCTAGGTGGGGGCCACAGAACTGGTTGGCAGGTTCAGGTGGGGCCATCTAGTTGGTAGAAATCCAAAAACTGAAAAGACATCTCAAAAGGCCCATCTTAGGTTCACAACAGTGATGGTACCTTTATGAGTAATTGGGGAATTTGCAAATCTTATGATCTCTGGAATACTGGCTGGTAATATCTAGAATTCCAGCCCCTTTCATTCTAACTTGGTGGCTGGTAGCCTTTCATTCATTTTATAAGACTGTTTAGTTTTTGGGAAGGCTATTATATAAACTATAAATTACTTCCCAAGTAGTTCAGCCTACAGCCAGGAATGGAGAAGAACAGTTTAGAGGTTAGAAGCAAGATGGATTTGGTTAAGTCTGTTATTTTTCACTGTCATAATTTTCTTAGTTATAATTTTGCAAAGGCAGTTTCAGGAACGCCATTATTTGCACAGTACTTGCATACTCTTAATTTGTAGTTGCATATGTTTGCCTGTCTTACTTTTTAAGTGGCAGGAGTTTTGAGTCTAGTTTTGAAAGAAACTTGTGTGTCTTTCAAGTTTCTTACAGAACTTAGAAATAATGGATGTTTAATAAATGCTAGATGTACAGATAACATTCAGGCTTTTCATGCATCTGTCTTTCATTTTTTGTTGGGATGTTTTTCAACAGTCTGGGGACCTCTTAAAAATGTGAGTGAAAGGCTTTGAAAAATCTCTAAAAGCTCTATATAAATGCAAAAGTAATTTAATTTACAGGAGGTATTATTACTACTAATATTGTGCTAATTTATACATAGTTGTGGAAATAATAACTCCATAAGCAAAAATGCTTTTATTTGTGTTTTGTTCTTTGCATTGTGCAAATACAGCCTATGTAAGTCAAATTTTTACATTTCTGTATGCTGTGTGCCTTAAGGCATATCTTGAGATATCAAAAGAATAAAGAAACATAACAACATGAAATCACAAAAGATCGGAGCTTAAAGATCATTATGTTCAGCCTTGCCATTGTACAGATGAGGAGACTAAGAGACACAAAATGACTTGCCTAAGGTCACACAGCAAAATAGTCATCTTTTTTCTGTCATTATTCGTCCTCTGAAATATTTGGATGTGTTTAGTATTATTGACATTTCCTTGGAAAAAGAACAATTTTTAAAATGAAATCTTTTGTATCCAGGGCTAGAGCAATGCATCGCTCTGTAGGCTCACCTAAGGAGGCTGTAGAGATGAGCCCAAGGAAGGAAACCAGAAGAGTCCCTGGGTTCACCAGTTATTTGTTGGCTCCCTACAGACATGTCAAGTGGCTGATCTTACACCAGCACCAGGTGAATTTCTCTAAATTAAATATCGAGTCACTTCAGATAACTTTTTCTTGAGCATCTAATTCATGCCAAAGGTGTGCTAGGTTCTATGAGAAAATGAATGTGAATTACTTATAGATGAAAATAAATAATCGTCAGGCCAGGCACAGTGGCTCATGCTTGTAATCCCAGCACTTTGGGAGGCCAAGCAGGGGTAAATTACTGGAGGTTAGGCGTTTGAGACCAGCTTGGCCAACATGGTGAGACCCTTTCTCTACTGCAAATGCAAAAATTAAGTGGGCATGGTGGTGTATGCCTGCAATCCCAGCTACTCAGGAAGCAAAGGCATGAGAATTACTTGAATCTGGAAGGCAGAAGTTGCAATGAACCAAGCTCTCACCACTGCACTCCAGCCTGGGTGACAGAGTGAGATTCCATATATATATATATGTATGTGTTTTTATATACATATATATATATATATGTATGTGTTTATATATATATGTATGTGTTTATATATATATATATATGTATATGTGTGTGTGTGTGTGTGTGTGTATATATATATATATATATATATATATATAAATAAAAGAATAGAATGAATATAGCCCAGTGGACAAGACCATGGACTATGGAGCCAGACCACCTACTTACCAGCTGGATGATTAATCTTGAGCAAGACCCTTAAGCTCTTTGGGAGTCAGGTTCTTCATGTATAAAGTGTGGCTTACTTAACATTAATAGTTTCTGTAAAGTTATGAATTTAACAAATATCAAGCTCCGTGCCAAAGCTAACTAATTTGCTAATCGCTGATTTTACAACGTGTGTTGCGGAGATGTGGCTGGACAGGTTTGCCATCACAGTGGATATACTGTTGTATTAAAAACAAGCTGCCAAGTTCTTTAGCCGGTGGTTGGTTGGTCTGAAATCCTTGCAAGACGCTGATGCTCAAGCTGTTGACACACTCATTGCCTACTTTAACAACTATCAGAGAAACATGATATGGGGTAAGCAGGTGCTTTTTAAAAATCTTTCATGGACTTCTGTAAAATGCAAGATAAATAAGTTATTATAACAGTGGAAAAAAATATCATGTGCTTACAGAGTCCGACATATAGTAAGTACTATAGTAACAGTTATTTTACATTTATTATCTCACCGGGTCTCACTCTAAGCCTACGAAGTAGGAACCATCCACCTTTTATGGAGGAGTATAAAATGAAGTTAAGAGGTCAAGTAGCCTCCTTACAGTCACCCTGCAACCAGCAACAGAGTCAAGAGTCAAGCCCAGGTCTGTCCGACAGCCAGGCCTGGTCTTGTAAACACTGTTCGGGGTGCTGTCCTCACATACAAATCCTGCTCTCAAGAAGTTCGTACTCTAGAAGCCTTATTGCAGGACTGAAAACACTAAGTGCCACTAGAGAAATAGAAATAATGTGGATGGGAATTTCACAACAGGACCTGTGGGAAATTGTTTCCAGCTTAGAAAATCAGAGGAAGCTTTAAGGAGGAAGTAGAATTTGAGGCTTGAAGGATTTATTTGTGCAGAAGCAGGAGTGAGAAAGGACAAACCAAAAACCAGGGATGAGAGGGGTGAGGTATAGCTGGAAGACAGGAGGTAGTTGGTTCAATCAAAGTGGACCCTGGGGTATGTGCAGGACAGCAGGGAAGGCTGAGGCCTGAAACCTTCCCTAGGTGAAACCAGTTCACAAGCAGCTTCAAGTACCAAGCTAAAGAGTGTCTATCTAAAATTGAAGGTCCTTAAATGGCTTTTTAGAGGACCGAAAAAAAAAAAAAAAAAAACCAAATGGGAAGAGAACTAAAGGAAGAAATAAGACCTAAGACTCTGAGACATGGTGTTTATTTGTCAGTAAGAATTGATGGAACGTGAGCTTATTGACCTAGTTAGTTCTCTTCTGAAAAAGCCACATAGGTTTACAGAAAAAAAAGGAGTTGATTTTGTAATCATACTCGTTCATTTGAAGGGTTGAAGCATTCTTTCTAACATGTGATATAATTTTTATACTTAAGTTAAAATGCAATTATAAATATTTTTCCTTAATTGGGCAAAATAGATCTAGTAAAAGGCAAAAGATTTATATGATTTGAAGAGAAACCAGAGTATGTAAAATAGATCTAGAATTTAAATTTTATTCATGAATTGTTTCCCTCCCTCTCTCCCCCTCTCCCTTCCTTCCTTCTACTTGCATTTGTGTTTGCTTCACTCCTCTCTCTTAGACAATAGGTATTTTCTCATTTTTTAAGTTTCAATTTCTCATTGAATGCTGTTTTATGTTTAAATTTCATATGTATTGTAACATGAACCCTCAGCCACTAGGACATCCAATATCCCTAGAATGGCAGAGTTGAAAGGAACAGTACAGATGACCTATTCTAACATTCATCTTACAGCTGAGACAACAAAGGCTCATAGAAGGAACATGACTTTTTCCAAAACACAAGAGCTAGTTCAAGGCAGAAATGCGACCTTTACTTGTTTTCTGGCTCCTTTCTAGTGCTCATTTCAGTGCATCATCTGAGTATGTGTCGGGGCTCTGGGGACTCTACCTTCTTGAGAATGGTTTAGGGAGTCTCGGTAGACCTCTCGTGCTACTGCAGGACTTAGAATCTATGAAGTATTTATTCAGAGCTGGAGGGAACCTAAAGATCCTCAAATCCAGCATCTTCCTTGCTATATAGTCTAAATTGTCCCTCAAAAATTCATGTGTTGAAAAGAATCCCCAGTGCAACAGTGTTGGGAGGCAGGGCCTTTTTGGGAGATGTTTGGGTGAACAGATTAATACCACTATAAAAGGGCTTCATGGAAAACGTTTGGCCCCTTTTCCTTCTCCCATCCCTCCTGCTATGTGAGAACACAGTGTCCTCCCATCTGAAAAAATGCAGCATCAAGGTGCCATCTTGTAAACAGAGAGCGGCGCTCACCAGACAGCTGAACCTGCTGGTACCTTGATTTTGGACCTCCCAGCCTCCAGAACAGTCAGAAATAAATTTCCATTCTTTAAATTACCCAGTCTCAGCGATTCTGTTAAAATAGTACAAATGGGTGAAGAAACTCCTTTTGCAGAGGAGAAGACCAAAGCTGAAAGAAGTAAGGGGGGACCTGCTTAACTCACATGGCTGGAGATGTGCAGAACACGGTCAGGGATTCCAATCTGCTGACTCCCAGGCCCATGCTTTCATTCTGTATATGCTCTTCCTTAGTTTCAAAGTCTCCAGTTCAAAAATTCATCTCTTTATGGTCACATATACTGAAAGGAATTCTGCTTCACAATGCCTAGAAGAGCTTCAAGTGGGATGTGTCCAAACCAGGAGGAAACAATTCCCTTGGTTTTCTTCTCGATGTCAGTGCAGGTTGGTGTGCGGTGAAGGTAGGGGTGTGGAAAGCTAGCCAATTCCACTTTATAAGTTTTTTATTCTTTCATACCCAGAAAGTACCACAGCCATTGAATTCTTGGTGAAATCAGAACCTAAAACAGTGAAAGTGGGGTTGGGGACCTGGTAAAGCAATACTCAACATAGCCAAAACCAAGATTGCGTATTTACATAGTATTTCTGTAGCCATTTAGTTCTTCACACTCACAAAGTGAACACACAGCTCAAGGCTCAGTGGCCAGACTATGTAGTGGGGGTGGGATGTGCCAAGGTGTGCATGCATGTAAAAGAACAGTGTAAACTATGAAACATGTACAACAGGAAAAAGCAAAAAGAAATCCGTATCTCTCCCTCTGATTATCTTGTTCTCGCTCCTCTGTCATGGATTAGACCCAGAGAAGAATATTAGTCTAAATCTCCAGCAACTGTTCATCGTTTTCAACCTTTCCTGCCTGGTGAAATCACCTGGGAGCTTTGAAAATAATATTGATGCCTGAGCTTCACCCCCAGAGATTCTGATTTACCTGATGCAGGATGGGGTTTACAGATCATGATTTTTTTAAGACTCCCCAGATACCTAATGTGCAACTAGGATGGAGAATGACTCAATTAGACTATCAAGTAGCTTTCCCTGACTGCTGGGATCCATTCCTTGTGCTGCTGTGAACAATTTTGTAGCCACTTAGGGCTAAATACACTTATAATGTGGTCTTACACTGCATTCATTCAATTTAATAGATACTTGTTGAGTGGTTTCTGGTACATGGCTAGGTGAACTGCAGTGGGTACATAGGTAAATGAAAACGTCCACTGCTCTAGAAGAGTTTATACAAGTAACTGTGGCCTAGCAAGGGAGCAATGATCTTTTCCAAGGAAATGCTAAAGGCTTCATGCATTTGACCTTGAAGATTCTAAACATATACAGACCCTTTTTATATTCATAGAAGATTCATTTGTGAAGAGAAACCTACCTAATTGAAAATTTGCTTTGATAAGTCTACCATGAAAACAAGCCTTGGACTGGTGCCTGGGTTTGAAAAGTGAAAGCTTCTCTGCATAATAGAGAGTGACAGCAGGTGATCAGCACTAAATGCTATGTAGGGAAATGGTCAAAAGGACACTTAGCGAATTTTTAGAGATGGGGTCTCAGTCTGTCACCCAGGCTGGAGTATAATGGCATGATTATAGCTCACTGCAGCCTCAAACTCTTGGGCTCAAGTGACCCTCTCACTTCAGCCCCCTGAGTAACTGGGACTACAGGCATGTGCCACCACACCCAGCTATTTAAAAACTTTTTTTTTTTTTGTAGAGACAAAGTCTTGCTATGTTGCCCAGGCTGTTCTCAAACTTCAGGTCTCAAGCAATCCTCTTGCCTCAGCCTACCAAAGTGTTGAGATTACAGGCCTGAGCCATAGTGCCCAGCCGTAGGCCATTTTTAAAAAGAACTGTTAAAAATAAAATGTCAGTTATGGAATGTAAATCTCATTTTCACATTTATTAAGAATTATTCCATAAAATACACATTGCTCATTATTTAGTAAGAGTGAATTCTGTATGAAAAATTCAAAGAAGTGCTAAATCCCACCTTGAGATGGTCAGAAGAAAACCAGAGAGTGTACATGGGGCAGCTGCCTTATGTGTGGGTTTGCTAGACTTTACCATTAACATTGCAGGACACCCAGTGAAATTTAAATGTAAATGAATACAAATCATTTTTTTTACTATAAATACATTCAATGGAGTTATTTGTGCATATTTATATTTTTTCTAGGAATTTTTCATTTTACTTAAGTTTTAAAAGTTATTGTCACAAAGGTTTTTAGTGTTCTCTTTCTATATTTTTTAAATTTTACTTTAGGTGCATACTATATCTGGCATTTCTCCCTGTGTTATCCCTCCCCACCCTCCCCACCTCCACTGTCTCTCCCCTACCCACCCACCCCACCAACTGCCCCCAGTGAGATGCTCCTCTCCCCGAGTCCACCTGTTCTCATTTTTCAACACCCACCTATGAGTGAGAACATGCGGTGTTTGGCTTTCTGTTCTTGTGTCACTTTGCTGAGGATGATGGTTTCCAGATTCATCCAAGTCCCTACAAAGGACACAAACTCATCATTTTTTATGGCTGCATAGTATTCCATGGTGTATATTTACCACATTTTCTTTGTCCAGTCTATCATTGATGGGCATTTGGGTTGGTCCAGGTCTTTGCTATTGTACATAGGGCTGCAATGAACATACATGTGCATGCGTCTTTATAGTAGAATGATTTATAGTGCTTTGGGTATATACCCAGTAATGGGAATGCTGAGTCAAATGGAATTTCTATTTCTAGATCCTTGAGAAATCGCCACACTGTCTTCCACAATGGTTGAACTAACACCAACTGTGTAAGAGTGTTCCTATTTCTCCACATCCTCTCCAGCATCTGTTGTCTCCAGATTTTTTAATGATAACCTTCTAACTGGCGTGAGATGGTATCTCAATGTAGTTTTGATTTGCATTTCTCTAATGACCAGTGATGATGAGCATTTTTTCATATGTTTATTGGCCTCATAGATGTCTTCTTTTGAAACGTGTCTGTTCATATCCTTCGCCCACTTTTGAATGGGGTTGTTTTTCCCTGTAGATCTGTTTTAGTTCTTTGTAGATTCTGGATATTAGCCCTTTGTCAGATGAGTAGATTGCAAAAATTTTTTCCCATTCTGTTGGTTGCCAGTTCACTCTAATGATGGTTTCTTTTGCTGTATAGAAGCTCTGAATTTTAATTTGATCCCATTTGTCTATCTTGCCTTTTGTTTCCCTTGCTTTTGGTGTTTTAGTCATGAAGTCCTTGCCTATGCCTATGTCCTGGATGGTTTTGCCTACGTTTTCTTCTAGTGTTTTCATGGTGTTAGGTTTTATGTTTAAATCTTTAATCCATCTGGAGTTAATTTTAGTGTAAGGTGACAGGTTGGGATCTAGTTTCTGCTTTCTGCACATTGCTAGCCAGTTTTCCCAACACCGTTTATTAAACATGGAGTCCTTTCTCCATTGCTTCTTTTTGTCAGGTTTATCAAAGATCAGATGGTTGTAGATGTGTGGTGTTGCTTCTGGGGCCTCTGTTCTGTTCCATAGGTCTATGTCTCTGTTTTGGTACCAGTACCATGCTGTTTTGATTACTGTAGCCTTGTAGTATAGTTTGAAGGCCAGCAGTATGATGCCTCTGGCTTTGTTCTTTTTGCTTAGGATTGTCTTGGCTAGTGCATACTTATATTAAACAATTTTTCATTTAATTTGATGTTTTTCCTGGCAGCCCTATTATGGGTTATGGTTGGATAGGGATTTTATAATCAGAGAGGGAGACAGGAAATGGGCAAAGGTACAGAGGAGGTAGAGTGTAAGGTACATTTAGGGAATAGGGAGAAGTAGGGTGAGAGTGCAGTGTCAAGTGTGTTGGGAGTCGTCTGGGCATTAAAGCAGGAAAATAAAGCTACACCCTATAAGACCATAATGCCAATATTGCTGATTTGTGCTCTGTCAGCAATGGAGAGCCCTTTTATATGTTAAAGGAGGGAAATCATATGCTGTATTCATCCATCCATCCATCCATCCACATTAAGGTATCTGTATCAATACGGCACTCTTGAAGTATATGTTCTTTGAATTTCTCACTGAGTGATCTTCTGCAAATTACTGCCTCTCTCAGTTCCCTGAAAAATGGGCATAATTAGATCTACATCTTACATCTCTTATCGGGTTTATTGCAGTGACATACAATTACTAAGCAGACAAGGCCACCTTGAAAGCCTTTTTGAGGACTCGTTTGAGGGTTCCAATATTGTGTGCCAACTTAGATCATTATTTCCTAAAAACATTCCTTTCGGTCTGTATTTCATTCCCTTGCAACACACTGGCCTTTACACCTGCATAGTCAACAGTGAATAAAGACTGCACTTCCGTCTCTCCTGCCACATTGGTCCATTTGTTATTGGTGGGTGTTGCTATTTGTGTAATGGATTACGAAGTGTTTTCACAATCCTTATTTTCATTGAACCTTCAGAGAGATCATTCTGCTATCATGGGAGGATAGATTGGAAGTGGGTGGGGGTAATGGGGGTAACAAATTGGAGATAGAGAGATGGTTTGAGGGCTGCTGTGATAGCCCAGGCAAGATGCAATGAAGACCTGAACCGGAGTAGTGGAAAGGTGAGCTGAAAGTGAAAGGAATGGATGAAAACCAATGACATAGAAATAAAAACAAAGGAAGTTCTGACACCCACATTTTGGTCTCCTTGACATTGCTTCCATTTCCTCTAGGGACATGTCCTGGATAAGGGTGAAACCAGATGCTCCTTGGCAGTTTCAGATGACACCACCCCTAACTTTCCATTGGATAAAAGAAGGCCTAAAATAGCCTCTGGTCCCATAGGCTAGCGATTACTGGGACTCAGATTCCTGTCCTGAAAACACGTGGAAGAAGCCAGGCATTTGCCTACTTACCCTCTCACCAGCTGACCCAGGGCATTAGCACCCTGGTGCCTGCTGACGCAGAGCATCTGCCAAATTCGATTAGCCCCGTGGCCTGGCTAAGCTGGGCATGTCCTGCATTGCTTCTAAAACAAGTCCTCCAGGAAAGGGCTGTGAGTCTCAGAGATGTGTGTTGTTTTTTTTTTTTTCCCCCCTATTGTCAATCAGGACTCACTGCTTGGCAGTTTGAGGGAGGGATGGGGAAGAGATAAAAATATTAGAAGGTGCAGATGATAAAGCCAAACATGAATCTAACAGTCACTTCTCAAAACAGAGAAAACACTCCAAACAGTTAACATAGATTGTTTTTCTTCTCTTCGCTTCAACTTAATAAAGCCTTTTGGAGTTGAGCAGAATGAGCCAAGCGGTGTGAAATGTGTGGAAACGTTGCTGGCTCAGAGCAGGTTGCTTGGAGGTGGGATAGGTGACGACCTGCCTGTGAGAAGCCCATAGAGCTCTGTTCTCCTCACCACCTGGTCAGCTGATCCTCATCTGTAGACTCAGCCCTCCTGCAGCCCTTAGTGCCTTTCCTGTTTTTGATCACAGAGAATCTGAAGAAATTTAAAGAGCTTCGTTCAGGAATTCAGTGTTAGATTGAGCTTTCTGTTGGGTCCATTCTGACTCTGAATGTTGATTTTACAATCTAAAATCATTTTTCTTGTTTCTACGGCTACAGTCCTACTAGTATTCAATTTCCTATAGAACTAGGGTCCTGTCTGGTTCATTCCCAGTCATTAGAATCCCGCACCCAAGTTTGAGACCAGGTTAGAGCTCTGAGTCCCATGGGCAGAAATCTCTGATACCTCTAACTCCTGTTCACCTGGAGGAAGAAGAATCTGGGGCAGCATTTCTACCATGGTTGGTCAACAAAACCACTGGAAAGATCTTTAAGAAATACAGATACCTGGGCCCCACTCCCAGAGATTCTGATTTAACTTGTCTGGGCATAAATATATATTTTAAATTCCCCATGTGATTCAAATGTGCACATCAGGATTGAGAGCCACCGGTCTGGTGGTTAAAATTTGAGGCCTTTGGATTATATAGATGTGGCTTCAGATCTGACTATATCATTTATTGTGACCTTGGGCAAGTTATTTAGGCTGCTGTGTTGTCAGTTTCTTTGGCTCTCAAATTACACCTGTCTCATGATTGCTGAGTATTTTAGATAGCATGCAAAGCATTTAGCGTGGCATCTGGTACAAAATAGGGACGTAATAGTATTGCCTGTTGCCACACACTTATCCTTGTGTTCAACCAATTCCTAAGGTAATCTTACCCTTTACTGGGCTTCTTTGCATATGGATCGTCTGTCTGAAGCCCATGGATAGAACTCTCTACACTCATTATAGAACATTCACATCACCCTTTCGCATCTAGCTTCTGCTCAACCCGAGGGCACCTCCAGTCCTCGGCACCTTGACTTTACTACCTGATCTACCCCATCACCAATGGGATCTGTTCTTAAGAAACTCGGGAAGCCGAGATAGCAAACTGAGTTCATATTTTGGTTCAAGTCAATTCAATTGGCAGTGGAGCATGACCTTGAAATGACTTCTGAGGCTGAGGCACAGCAAGGACTTACGAGTGATGTCTGCCATACATGGAAGAAATGGGGAAGAGAAGGCTGGTGCTGGTGGCCAGGGCTATTGCAGACCCGGTAGTCCTGAGTCATTGTCCCTTCTCTTCTCCACCAGTCCCAAACACAAAATAACTATTATAAAGTATTGACCTAGGGAGGATTGAGCATTCCTGAATTTTGCAGGTGGTTCCACAACACTCTATCTACGCAATCCCAGCAATTGACAGGAAGCCCTTCAGATTGGTCATGAGGTAAAAAGGGTGATAACTACCTCATATCCAAGAATGGGAAATAGCTGGCATGAAGCTCTAGAAACCCTGTCTTCAGGTTTTTCAGAGCAAGGTTGTATCCACTTTTGGAAAGGCCTCCATGCAATACGAGCCTATTTGCATGTTAACCCTTAAAAGAGCAATCCAGTGCTCTCTTGGAAGCTAAAAATTCTAAGCACCACTGGTGGTCTCCCTTTTTGATGGAAGCCAAATCCCTGGGACATGTAACTAGCTATTTCCCCCACCCACCCCCTCACCTTTTTTTCTTCTTCTGTGTGTTCTGAATGCCTTTTGCACTTTTAAATTTCGCAGTGGTTAAGAGTGGCTCCAGATCCAGGCTACCCTGCTATTCACGAGTATTGTAGCCTTTGCTAACTTAACTGAATTCTCTGTGCTTTAGTTTCTTCATCTCTAAATGGGAATACTAAAATATGGATTGTTGTGCAGTGAGAAAATCTTCATAAGATGCCTTGAACACTGCCTGCTTATAGTGAGTTCTAGTCACTATAATTGTGTAATGGGTTAAATGTATGTCAAGGACATGGGGCAGAGGTTGAGGTAGGATTTTCCTGATTGGCCCTTGTTTCTTTCAGACTACATGAGTTCATCCATTTCACCCTGGCTTCAGTCATTGCCATTCAGCTAAAAAGACACTTAAAGATAATGGGCTTTCTTTGGAATATATAGTCTAGAAAAACACCCTTTATTGTAGTATATCTCTTCCATTTGCCTGAGTGTATGTAGTGGCCACAGCTTAACTGCCAAGCAGTATTGCTAGTGGGTAAACAAAAGTTGTCTCTCTGAGTCTTCCAGAAAAGACAAAGTGACCCTGGATGCTAATGGCACAGATGAGATGGGATCTCTTCCAGGAGTCTGAATATGAGAAAAGAGGCTCTGAAGTATGTACTAGATGAACCCAGCTTATCACCAGTCAGCAGAGTGACTACCAAGAGTTTGTAAACACTTTCTGAGGCTTTCCCCTGGGTCTATAACTTTCTTAAGTGCTTTGTATGTATTACCTCATTTAACTCTCACAAAATCCCATTAGAAAAGTGGAATTATTTTTACCTGTCCTTTGCAGGTGAGGAAACTGAGGCACAGAGAAGTTAAGTGACTTGACTACAGTCACACAACTCTTATAGCAGAGTTGGGATTCATTCTCTACTCTTTACTATATTATGTACCGTCTGAGAGGTGAATCCCAGAGGAAGCAGAGCTCTGAGGTCATCAGGAAAGGGAGCATGGCATGAAGTGGGAGCAGAGGTGAACTGAACAAAAACAGATTTCTCAGAGATTCAGGCACAAAGGACTCTGGGCCGGGAATAAACCAAAGTTGGATTGCTGAAATGAGGAATTTCAAACCCTGGCATGCCAATGAGGTTTGTCTCCTAAGCTGGCCAAAATGCCATTCAGAAAGACCTCTCTATGATACTGAAGTATCTGTTGTTGCTCTGAAGAAATCCACTGCTGAATGTGGTGTAGCTGTGATTTGTTATGAGATACTCTTGTACTCAAGGCCATCCTCTCAAGAGGATGAGCTATTTAGAGTGCTCAGGGGTGGTGGTGAAGCAGGTTGGGAGCTGAACATCCTTGGTGAATTTATAAAGCCCAAAAGAACAGAGGTGCAAACCCATTTCATTCAGAGAGTTCTATAAACAGTGACTCTACAGGATGCTAATCCAGCAGTTTCATGCAGTTTCCTGACTCTGCAACTCAGCAAAGCACGTGGAATCCCTCCTTGCCAGGCGCCATGTAATACAGTATGAATGAGTGACATAAAACAAAGGTAAATACATTGCCTGGCTTTGAAAGTAAGGTTAGAACCTGGTAGAGTTTGCACCTTGAAGAATATTTGGGCACTTTCCCCAAGGTGTTTTCTGCCTGCTTGTCAAATAGGTGGTGATATTTTTATAGTTGCATATGAAGTAGAAACTTTCCTTGGGTCACATCCTCCCCAACCCCCGTGCTAACCCAAGGTGACTCCTGCTTTTAATCTTGTGGCAAGTGCCAAGAAATAAGGACACCAACTATGGAGGGAGGCAGGAGATGCCTCAGACTGCTTCCCGGCCTTTAAGTGCTTCAGAGACCTCTTTAATCTCTTTTTATAGCAAACAAAGAAGTAGAAAGAATGAACTTGTGGTCTTAAAACTGAAATTTACCTCCAAGACTATCCTCTTGGGAGGTCACCCAAGTTCAGCCTCTTCCTCCGACAGATGAGGGCATGGAGGCTCAGATACCAGAAAGGGTTGGCCAAGCTAGTGATTAAACTACTAAGATACCTGGCTCTTGAGGTAGCTTGTTAGAATTAAGGCTTGTGTATTGCATAATGGATGGGTAATACATTTGGACACCCTCTCCTCCATCCCAGGAACAGAAAAATCTTCTAATGCAGTTTGCAGTGTAAAATATGCAAGAGTGCACACACACATACACATACACACAGAGATGGGATGGGGATGGGAATAGCTATGTTCAGCTCCTCATTTCCAGAAACCAGTTCTTACAATGTGGAAAAGCTTTGCCACAGTCTGGGGAAGCCCTTTGTATTTATAGTCTGGTCACTCTGGAGGTGTGAACCTAGAATTCTTCAGCTGGATGCTAATAGCTGATTAATTCAGGATGCTGATTTAATTTGTGACCAATAAAATGCTATTTCACAGAGAATGGGCTGTGCTGGCATGTGCAGAGCCCAGCTCTCCAGATGGAATAATCTTTTCCTTATTAATTTGCTGCATGTTGCTTCTCATTTCTCACAGTCGTTCCAAATGTGTTACAAACGACTACATGCTCTGGGTCCTGAATCCACTACTGCTGTTGCTTTGAAAGAAATAAAAAAAAAAACTATTGACTATGAACGACACTGAGCTTTCCTGGCTCACATTTGCATGCTCGCTTTCAAACCATCAGTGCACTCTTCTCTTACAATACTGAGCATTGCTCCACCTGCGTTGTGTTGTTTAGGAAATGCAAACATGGACGTATTGATGTTTTCAGGGCCAAGGAAAGAGGTAGTGGCATGATTAGGATCAGATCTCACAGTTCCAAATTCTTGGGTTGTGCTATCTTCCTGTTATCTAAAACATGTGAAAGGCTGTTTAATCCCCTTAGTCCAATATTCCTCAAATTTGAGTGGGCACAGAATCACCTAGAGGGGTTGTTAAAACTCAGTGCTGTGCTCTACCCCCAGAGCTGCTTATTTAGTAAGTCTAGGATGGGAACTGAGAGTGTGCATTTGTAACAAGTTCCCAGAGATGCAGATGCTGGTCGCAGACCACACTTTGAGATCATTGCATTAGTCTGACTGGAGGAGAGTATGGCTGTTGTTGTCTCCAAGTAAACACTGCTTGGTATCTGCTGGAGAAGGTCTCTGCTGGAGAAGGTTTCTATTTTATGTCTTTTCCCTCTTTCCTTCCTGATATGCAACAGATCCCAGTTTAGCAACTATTTTTTAAATGTTAGGGCTCAATGGAGAATGCAGCTTGACTAAATAAATTTAAATGTGTACTACAGTACTAGATATGGATTTTTTCAAATTGTGAGCACTTAAGCTAGACAAAAACGTTTTCCCTGGGTCCAGCCATTCTATGCAGCCAGCCCCTGGTTTCTAAGGAACAATTTGAAATAGAACACAGTACCAAAGTGCAGAGCTGCAGAAGCATCTTTATGTCCTTTCCAAATGTAGAACATACACCTCAAGCTGATTTCAACTAATATTTGTTGGTCATTTACAGGCTTAAGACTAGTCCTGTCATTAGCTACAACACTGTGTGTGAAGTTTTTTACAGGACAGATAGGCTTATTTTTCTAAAGGAAAGGACTTTTGTTTTGCCAGATACAAATTAGCAGCTCATACTTAAATATATAATGAATGCAAAAGTCTTGTTTATTGTTTGTGTGGTGAGGGTTAATTGGAAGGCCAGCTTTTTACAATTCCCTGCTACTGACATTACCAAACACACAGGATTGTTGTTAGAAAAGCAAATGCCAGGGTGGGGAGCTTCTGATCTGGTGATCTATGCCTTGTCAATAATTAGGGGGCGGGAGTGAGGTAAAGGCCTACAGAAATCCTATAGAGTGCCACAGAAATGGGTCTTCTCAACGATTATAATGTGTAAGATCACAATATTTTTTCTGTTACTATTTAAACATAGTCTTCAAGTAATTTATTGCATCTATTTACATATTAAAAAGCAAGAAGTTTGGTTTTTTTTTTTTCCCTAAAAATAATTCAAATGGTGGCCAGAATTGAGAGAATAGATGATGATACTCACAAGACTGGGATAGACATGGCAGGCAGGGTGTTTATTAGAAGGAATGTCTATAAACGTGGGCTGATTTGGAGTGGCTTCACCCACTCTAGTTGCTAAGTTTAGCTCTTAGGTGGGGAGTTCACCAACCACCAGTCAGTTCAGTGTAACCAACGAAAGTCAGATTCCCAACCATTACCCCCACTTGTCCCCAAACCAAGCAAGCAACCAAACAACCTTTAAAGCAAGTTGAAAAACCCACAGCTAAAAGGATGGCCCGTGTTCCATCAAACACTAATTTTGCTGGCCAACATTCTGAGGTTGGATCAAATCCGTGATGGCTTTTTCCAAGCTAAATACCTCATCTTCCTAAATTTATGTACACGTATATTATTTCTTATCCTAGTCTTAACAATGGCTTACCAAAATATGCAGCCATTTCCACTTTAACGTATAGACCAGGCTTGATCTTAGAACATGACGGAGACATGTATATTTTACATTAAGCTTAAACCTTAACACTACGGGGAGTGCTGGCTGAACTGAGGCAATGCCTGAAGCCAGTTGTTGCAATTCAAAAAGTGTTTGGCATTTTATCCAGATCTAGAAACCACTTAAATGAATGAGGAACAATTTAACCTGATCCATTCTAAGGCTTAGTTCAGATTCTCATTCAGAACTGTCTTATTAGTCATAGAATTAGTACAGCTCATAAGGACTTCATAGACACAGCTAATGACCACAGACGCTTATCAGTCTGGTGAAAAAACAACAGATCAAAGCAATGATCTGAGTTATTTCCAGGCATCTTAATAATTAAACAAGTTTAACTGCTTACTCAATGAATACAGTACACATTGATCACTCCTATTAACTCCAAGTTGGATAATTTAGTTAGGTATGTCTCTGTTTTGTTTTTCCTCCAACCTCATCCTCTAATGAAAACTTTCAGTCACATTTACCAAACCCCTGTAAGTTCAAGTAATTTGGATGTCAGGTTTAATTTTTACTTTTTAACTCAACCATTTAAATATTTTAGTCCTCTGACTATAAAAATTGGTCAAGCCTGAAGTTTATCAAAGTTTTAATTCCATGGCTGCGCTGTCATGACTGGCAGGCAAGGGTTTCTTTTAGAGTTTAGAGTACTTTTCAAGTTCACTGGACAGATTAGGCTACAGTAATTCATCTCATTCAATCTGTTTTTCCATATACACAGCACAAGTCAGTGTTTGTTATGACTTTCCTGATCCTTATTTATAAGACAATACGAGAGGAAACCATGTGTGTACGTTTAGAAATAGAAATGATACATTGCACAGATATAGTTCACCACATTATGGGACGGACTGTCAGTGTTCAAATGGGGAGGCTGAAGAGTAAGAACAGATGCTTTTTTTCCTTAATGGCCCTTTCTCTGATTTAAAATCCTTCCATTTATCTCCCTAAGATTTAGTGATAACTTTAAACACTTTAACTAAATTACCCAGCGGCTTGGCAGCCATCACAGAGGCAAATCCTTTTAGAAATCTTAGCAATCTGTTAGATTGTGGGTACTATGATATAAAATCTGTGTGCTCCACATACAAAAATTAAATCAGTGCTATGGATACAAATACATATTGCAAATGGCACCATTTCCAAACCCAGGGTATGTGACCTGTCTCCAAATATTGAATTTCCTTTGTTTTGTTTTTTTTCTTTTTCAGTGGTTGACTTTCTAAATTTGGGCCAATTTATTCTCATTATCCCTAAGTAAACCTACTTTGATTTTTTTTAACAGTTATTTTATAATCAAATAGAGCCAGCCAGCCGTGATTCACGGATCCTGATGTTGCTAGGTTATATGGTTTGGTATCTGATGAAAGCATATCACTTCAAAGGGGTAAAACTTCCAAGTGTCCGAGAAAATGACACTCCCATCTTCCACCATGGAAGACAGACCGAATCCTATAACTCCTCAGAAGCTCACCGACTGCAGAGTTGGCCTCCTAGGCTTTCAAATAAGTATCCTCTCTGGAGGGCTGTTTAGTTGCTAAAACTAGTCAGATTAGTCTTAAAGCAAGGAACACACGTATTTATAATAAAACACGTTTTCATGTTTGTTTTACAGTAAAGAGAAAAAAACCCAGAACCCCCAGATTTTATGTACTTTGAAAATATATTTAAAAACATTAAAAATTCTATATTTAAAACATATATTATATGTTAATTAGTACACTTAAATAGAACTTGTATTTACAATAGGCTTCTGATGCGGTTAAGTTTTAATGCCAATTTTTTCAATAACATAATTATATAAATATACTAAAATACAATAAATATTTTTTTGTTTTACATGATGAATAATATCTTTACCATAGAGAGAACAAGGCCACAGACATTTACTTACATTTTCAATGGGAATCACCATAAAAAAGCAACAGGCCTGCTGCCATGCATGAAACACTTCTGCCACAAAGAGACCACAGCAAGACTTTAAAGCAAAACAAAACAAGAACAAACAGCAACAGAGAGAGATTTTAACAGAATAAATCTTAGGTCAACATCATAAACCACCAAGCATGTGACTGTGATGTATCTTATTGGGTAAGAGAGCCACTGACCACACAATTGCTGGATGTGTCTCCCATGAAACCACTTAACAGATCTGGCCCTTGCAATCCTTGAAGACTGTGATGGGGACTTTTTGTTTGTTTTAAATTTGTCCCTCAAAAAGAAGCTGCATAAAGTTAACATACAGCAGATATTCCAAGCTTTCCTTACATATGAAAAATAATTACAAAGATAATATTTTCAAACAACACAAAACAAACCTATGCTACACAGTCTTTCTTCTTTCAAAGACAGGTATTCAGATGGTACTGTGAAAGACAGACTAGCTCTAAATGAAACACTGAACAAATTGAAATTCTTTGCTGATAGTATCTTCATTCCTGGGTCATAGTGAACATCCTCTTTTGCTTATCCCTCACCCTACTAAGATGCAGCAATTGCTTGGGGCTTTCTGATACTCAAGGACACTGATCCAAGTGATGATCACTAACATTTTCAGGTGTGAAATGGGTTGAATGGGCTTAGAGCACTAGTTTTCACTGGGGGTCCATTTTTCCAAGAACCACTGTTCCAGGCTCTCAACTTG
The DNA here is from genome assembly GCA_004027835.1 of Alouatta palliata. Lineage (NCBI taxonomy): Eukaryota > Metazoa > Chordata > Mammalia > Primates > Atelidae > Alouatta > Alouatta palliata. The sequence continues at coordinate 88,701 of PVKV010006343.1, forward strand.
ACTTCTAACCCAACATGGCAGAGGTGAGGCAGGGACCCTCTCCATGAACAGACAGGATGGGCAGAAGGTTGCTGTGGCCTTCACTGGGGAGCAAAATTTTGTCAGCTCTGTCCTGGCCTCTTCCATTGAGCAAGGCACCTTCAAGTCTTGGTGTTCTGAATGTCGACACCTTCCCAAAGTCTTGTCTCTGGACAAGATTTCCTATGGGTCCCCTTGATCATTTAGCCTGAGTTTGGGGTTTCTTTTCCTGTTCCCTTTCCCCTTACCAAAAGTCCTCAAAAGATAAACCCTGGTTTCCTCAAGTCTAGTTTCAAAGCAATAAGTGTTCATATAGCAAACATTTATCTCATTGCATCAATCATGATCACAAATGCCACATTTGGCTCCCAACCTGTTCCAGGCTAATCCAATTTTATGCAAAATTATCCAGAGGTGGGATGGAGGGCATAAGTCGGCTTGAGTGTGGTCCTCCAGTCGAGAACCTCTTGAGCACAGTTAGATAATGTAGGCACTTAAAGCACGAGGTCCAAGCAGCTTGACACATGTCATTCCAGAACCACCTCTGAAGGGTCCTTCAGAGGCCTTCCTTTTGGAATGTCTCAAATACCATGCCCCACCTCCACCTAGGCCTTGGGATGGCCACTCAGAAATTCCTCCTGCACTGCCGGTAAATGCCATGTCAGCTCCACATAGCCTCCATATGGCTGTTCAGTCTCATGTCACTGGCAATGTGGATTCCTGTTCTGATCTAGGTGTTTCTGGGTTCATACAGGGCTCTACCTTTTGCTTGCAAGGTATTACAAGACATTGTTAAGCCTTAACTGTGAGTTTTTTAAGTTTTACCATGATTTACCCAAATGTTTACCCCTTATAAAAAATAATCTTTGTTTTGGGGTTTTTTTGTTTTGTTTTCTTAAAAAAAAAAAAATCACTATTCTCCAAGCTTACATGAGTGTCATGATGTGACACAATGTGTTCACTTGTTTACAGCAGTGGTAAAATATTTCAGAACATGCAACTGATTTTTTTCTTTAAAACAAAACAAAGAGGAGACCAGAGGGGGAGGGAGGGAAAGAATGTGCTCTGAGCAAACATAGGTCCTTCCATCAAAAGCAGCTTACTCTGACCAACGCCCAAAGAATGAGCGGGGGCCTGGGAGATGCATCATGGGATGTGGAGTGTGAGCATTTTGTTTGTTCAGGTTCCTTAATTTTTATTCACTTTCCAGTCATCTGATTGATATTGCAAACATCTTCACAACATACAAATGTATATTTTATCAACCAGAATACATACTGAAGGAATTCTTTCCCCATCCCTACTCCCTGTGGGAACTTAAAAACAAAACAAAACAAAAAAAAAAACAACACAAAACAAACAAAAATATACCCCTCCCATCCCCCATCCCCTAAGCCAGTAAAGCAATGACAACAGCACCTTGACATTGTTTTAATTCCAACACTATCAGAAGTTAAAAGCAGTAAAACAGATGATATAGTACTAACAAGAACGAAGATACTTACTGTCTAAAATGTAAACGGAATGTTTTGGTTTAAATTTTTGGTGTGTGTGTGTGTGTGTGTGTGTGTGTGTTTGTTTTCTGAAAGAGGACAGTTTATTATCAATTCACAATTAAAGCAGCATGCAATTTATTATTTTTTTAAACTTTTTATGTTTTCAATTCTTGGCAACGGCAACAAACCACAACATTATCAAGGAATGTAATGCAGACTTTTTTAAAGTTGTGCGCAAATGACTGTTTCCCTTCTGGTCATGGACATGTCCAATAAATAGACTGTAGAACCACTGTACTGTATAAACTTCATTTATACATGCAGTTCATAAAATTATTTTTTTCTTAACTGAATAATTTACCCTGTTATGTATATATACAAATAGATAATTTTTGTCTCAATATAATCTATACAACATAAATCCACTATCTTCCCCTTTTAATGGTCAATGTACATACACAAGAAGTGTCTATCCTTATGAATCGCCAGCCAATTCTCTTTTTGCTATCCATGGTAAGGGCCCGCACGTACGACTGGGTAGTTCGGCACTGGGAGTTCCAATGCCTTTTGTCTATGCCCCTGCAGCCTTCTTTTGTGTAACCCATGGGATTGCACTTGGTCTCGTAGAAGTATTGCTTCAGTTGGCCTTTCGATACAGGGACCTTTTCAAGGACTGTGACCGTCCCGCCCGACATGTCCACTGCAGTCTTTTTGTCTGCCGCCGTTACCCACTCACTAATACTGTCACACACGCTCAGCTCCCCTCGGCGGGCAGGGTCAGAGTGGCGCCGGACCCTCATGGACATGTTTGCAGCATCCAGGTAATTTTTGTATTCCTCCAGCAGAAAGAGAAGAGGAGGCTCCAAAGGCACTTGACTACTGAGCATCACCCTGGAGGTGTACAAGTCTGCGTCCTTATTGTTTTCTTCATGGGGCCGAACTTTCTGGTCCTCATCCAAGAGCTCTTCTATCACATGTTCGAAAGTGTCAGCCAACGATGACGTCAGGCCTCTTGAACCTGCCTTGGGCCCATTCACGCTCTCCAGAGTCCCATGGGTCCGCACACCTGGGTAGGCCAAGCCACCTTGTCCTCGGACGTTTGCTTCTTTCATGGGGGCAGCCTTCATGCAACCGAAGTATGAAATAACCATAGTAAGGAAAAGGATGGTCATCACTCTTCTCACCTGGTGGAACTATAGGGAGAAAGCAGAAACAAGACAGAAAACTGGTTAGGGCTTTCTTTCTTTCAACGGGATGCCATGTGGTCCATCTGATTGTAATTCTAGGCTATTCTGCAGGGTCAAGGTTATTTTTATGTCTTGGTGATAAACTCCAGCTGCACCAGACACAAATCAATGTCAGTAGTGTGCTGTATGTGCTATAATATAAACCAGAGATGTGCAGTGTTTCCCCCAAGATCTAGCATATAAACCTGAGATTAGATGGCTTCTAAGCAAGTGTAAATCTGTGGCTTCAAGTTCTCCTTCCTCCCACTTCAGCAGCTTTGTAAGTTTAATTTTTAATGATCTCTGCTCATGCTGTCATAAGAAACACAAAATCAGAAATGTTACTAAGCAACAATTGCAAGTGTAATAGTAATTTTTTTCAAGTTAGCAACATGGTCCTTTGCAGGAATGTGTGACAGGAACAGCAGTGGCCTGAGGGGTCTGATGGGCCTTTCTAGCTATGTGATATCTAGGCATGAATAGCACAATAAAACAGCAGTTGGGAGCTATAAGGAGCCTTTCAATTGACTTTTTTCCCCTCTTCCCACAGAGATACTCTATTATAGCAAAGAACAAAGATAATTTCATTGAGCTATCCTGTTTTACAGATAAGGAAACCAAAGGCCATAGAAGACTTGCCTCATGTCATGAAGAAAGTTTATGTTAGAACTCAGGGCTCCCAATTCCACTGTCTTTCTTCTACACCTGGGTGGTCACAACTGAAAATGTTTTGCTTATTTCTAAACAGAAATCATTTTCGACATGTTCTTTTTAATGATGTGTCTATGCCTGGGGCTGATAGCATGAAAACAATGTGTCTGCTAAAGAGAAGACTGAAAAGGTCAGCATTAAGAAGGCATTTAAGTCAATTTCAAATGCCTCCCATATGCAGACTCCACTTTATCTCCTCCTCAAATTCTCTAAAACCCTTCACTCCTTGGCTTTTTCTGGCTAATGCACACATCTAGTTAAGAAAGCTCAACTTTTCCTTTTACTGGAGATGTGGTCCTCTGTGTGTGTGTGTGTGCGTGCGCACTCCGAGTTTATCCTACTTTTAAAAAACTGAGTAGTATTTTACACATTTTGGAATAGGCAGCTAGTGCTTCTTTTTCTGCTTTTGAAGTTTCCTGGGAAGTCCCTTAAAAGCATACCACAAAATTAATCTTTTCCTGTGTGCCAGAGGGTTTCTCTACTCTAAATTTGGCTCTACATCTACAAGCATGCTCTAGGAAGCCAATTAAAATGGATGAACAAGCAAAATGAAAACATACCTATAGACCAACCCAAGGTTACCGTCAGGTGGTGAAGGACTTCAGAATCACTTACCTGAAGTATTGTGTCCCTCAGCAGCAAAGAGTAGCATCCCCAGCCCTGACACTAATTTTATTCCTACTTCTCATTTCTGAGGCATGGACTTACACAAAGACACATACATGCAATGGCCATCATGTTATTCAAGTAAGTAGGAAAAGAAACTATGTTTCTGCCCATAAAGTTTTACTGAATGCAAAGGCAACCTACCTCCAGTCAGTAAGTCAGAATGCGGAAATGGCTGAAAATTCTGATATTGAAAAACAAATGTTCTCCACTTTTGAAAGAAATAACATTTTCAACCACTAAGAGATTTTATCACCATCCCTTGTTTAATTTCTTTTAGATTTACTCTCACTTTGTACGAATAGCAAACATGCTTAGAACTGCTTAGATTACACAATGGTCTCAGATTAGGAAGGGCAAATTGGTTTGAATAAAATACAGATGTCTATTTTGCTAATAACTAAATCTTTGTGAATGTTCTGAGTCCTGCACCATCAAAGAAATAGATCCTCCATGGGGTTTCTATTTCTGGCAGACAGTACTCACACCAATGAATGAAAAAGCTTTCTCCTAATATTCCCAGTCCAAATAAAAACAACCCAAGGGGTACTTCTTATTTAGGTCAATGAAAGGTTGCAAATCTGGAATACTTTAGCCATCTGTGTGACACTGGCAGAAACTTTCTGTGATCAGCTATCTTTTAATACCATATTTAATCAAATCTAAGATACCACCATTGTGAAACATAACATTTTGTATACCACTAAGAAAGCAAAAATGCAGCTTGGGTGACAAGAGTGAAACTCTGTCTCAAAAAAAAAAAAAAAAAAAATTAATGAACTATAGTTAGTGTGGGCGCTTAGTAAATAGGTATTAAACTAACTATTTAAAAATGGCCAAAAGTCCTGAGGCATCTTAAGCTGCTGGAAAATTGTTATCACCACTACAGTAATGAGTCCTTGAATGATACCTTTTTCTATACTTGGCTTCTACTTGACTCTGCCTTTCACTGGTCTTATCTTTCTATTAATAACTTTTATCATAATAATTAATGCTTTATATGTTGTTTTCTCAGTTCCATAAGCAAATATTTTAGAGGAAATACTGGCATGTGAGGAAATATTATTTGGCTTTCCTTCTGAAGCCCAAACATGGGCATTCCTCAAGCTGAGCATCTGTATGGAATCAGGAACTGACAAAATGGTGACAAAGTCCAACCCCACATTGCAAGCCCTGCTCTCTGTGTGGCACTTCTGCAATTCTGCCTACTCACTCATAAGGCCTTGAAGTCGAGTGGATGTAACACCAAACTCAATACTTTTTGTCAGAACAGTGGTTTCTTCTACCTTTTCTGTTTCTAACAATGGTTTCCTGATATTATGGACAACCCAGGCATAGGACAGAAATCCTGGAATCAAGTTTGACAATGTATTTCCTGTATAGCCTTCCAATCCAGTCAGTGAAGATGTCCTGTTAATTTTTCCTTTAAAATATTTCTCCTGGCCACCCATTTTTATCTATTCCACTGCCACCATCTTGGCTCAGCCCTCACCACCTCATTTTGTGACCACAATGTCCCCATGCTGTATCAGATACTCTTTCTGCTCCAATCAACTCTGACGACTTCTTCCTAACCACTCTCATAGTATTATTCTCTGACACAAAAACTTGCAATGGCTTTTTTGTTCTGTCTGCTCAAATCTAATATCTTCTCTCTGATATTCAACACTCTCCAAAATCTGCCCTCACCCTTCTTAGCTAACTTTCTCATATTACTCAATGCTTCATCACTTCTGCTCTGATCAGGATGGAGTCCTTGGAGCTCCATACACATCACTGCCTCCTGACTTGTTCCATTCCTCTGGCAAACTCTTCTCTTTCCCTCTTCCTCGCTGCTTAAATCTTGCTTATCCTTCATGATTCAGTTCAAGCATCAAATCACACATGTCCCCTTCTCTAATTACTGCAGCATACACTGCCTTCCTTCCCTAAAATTCCACATTACATCTTATGTAGTACTTGATTCCGTTCTCCCCTGTTTTGTTTTGCCAAGATGGAGTCTTGCTTTGTCACCCAGGCTGGAGTGCAGTGGCACAATCTCGGCTCACTGCAGCCTCTGCCTCCCAGGGTCAAGCAATTCTCCTGCCTCAGCCACGCAAGTAGCTAGGATTACAGGTGCCTGCCACCATGCTTGGATAATTTTTGTATATTTAGTAGAGATGGGGTTTCACCATGTTGACCAGGCTGGCCTATTCACTTGTTAATTGTTAACCGTATTTGCTCATTCTGGTCAGCCGTCATCTGACAGGTAAGTTCTCTGAGGGAATGGATCATGTCTGAGCCCCCAAAATGCTTAACACAGAAAAATATAATAGCAGTACTCAGTAAAAACTTACTGATAGGTTTATTAAACTAAGAGAAAAGACAGTTTGGATATAATTTTCATAAGAAGACCTTTCATTTGGAAAGATCAGTGAACTCATTGAAATTCTTAGGTAAATACAGGCTGTGCTAGCCCCAAATTATAAACTCTAAGGCAGCGGTCCCAACCTTTTTGGCACCAGGAACTAGTTTCGTGGAAGACAATTTTTCCACGGTCTGGGAGTAGTAGCACGTGGGATGGTTTTGGGATAAAACTATTCCACCATAGATCATCGGTTACATTCTCATAAGAATTTGGACTCTCATAAGGAGCACGCAACCTAGATCCCTTGCATGTGCAGTTCACAACAGGGCTCATGCTCCTATGAGAATCTAATGCCGCTGCTGATCTGAAAGGAGACAGAGTTCAGATGGCAATGCTTGCTCACCCACCACTCACTTCCTACTGTGCAGCCTGGTTCTTAACAGCCCATGGACTGGTAACAGCCCATCGCCTGGGGGTTAGAGACCCCTGCTGTAAGGAATTTGACAGATGGCAGTTATCAGCCACGAGCAACTTCTTGAGTTCCTCTAATGGGGTAAAACTTTACTTGAATAATTAAAAAGCAAATAACACTACCACATACTAACTGTCCTACCATTTCCTGTGTAGCTCTGTTTCTAACAGATCAATAAGAGACTTGGGAAGTAGTCAGTAGTAGTAATAACAACAATAATAGCAAAATTTGTAGTTTTTAGCCTTTTACCTTCCTGTTTCTTATTCTGCTAAGCTTTCAATAAGTAACCTTATATACTGTATTAGGAAATCATAAAAGAGTAAATAAGAGCTTCAAGGACAATTCTTCATTTTCAGCCTTCAGATGAGTCTTTATCACACATAAGATAAAGAGGCTGTGCAATATTGCTAAGTAGATTATATATTTATTTACACTTAATAAATTCATTGGTGTTGTCTAATTCTGCTTTAAGGCTTACAATCGTTAATTCAACCACATCTATAAAATGCTAGGAAGGCTTTCTTAGCCCCACTCTCAGGAAATTCAATACAGTACATAGAACTAAAAAGAAAATGAATGAAGCAGATATCAAGTTTAGCTTTAAGCATGACTCACAAGTCTTAGACATTCCACTGAAAGAAGGTCCATGACAACATGCTCTTTTACTCTTGCTGTAGTCATAACTTGCATTTGTCTAAGAGACTACAGAACATCTAATTTGATTTTTAAAAGGAGACAGGATGGGTATTATTATCCCCATTACATAGATGAGGCAATTATGCTTCAGAGAGGTTAGGCAAACTGTTAAATGCCATAAAGCTAATAGATTACCAGTCTCCTCAACCAAGCTTTTACCATCAGGACGTGCTACCAGTTTTAGAATATCAGCCACAGAGAAGAGAGTGGCTATGACGATGAAGGAGCTTACAAAATGTGGACACAGTTTCTGCAGCTATGTGTGTCCTGGAGCTCAGCTTTCTAAAGGGAGCGCCATTAAGATACTACTTCATAGGATTGGATTAATCATGACCAAGATGCTTCCACTTTAAGGCTTGATTACTTACTTCAGTGGATGAAATTTCAGACAATGTGGTCTTTTTCTAAGAGAAAGCATTGCAAAAATTTTAGCATGTTAAAACTAAATTTCTATGGCCAAAGCTGGGAAAACAAACAACAGTACAGATAATTCAGGCATATGTAATAATAATAATTAAAAAAAAGCAAAGTCTGGTTTGTCCCCTTTGGGTTATACCTGTGAGCGTGTGATCAGAGAAAACACAGTTTAACGATATGGCTGCTCATTTTAGACAGTCTGTAGAGATAATGGTAATGCTAAAGAAGTTACTAATATTTGGTTCCTAACATATATAATGCAAACCTATTAAGAGTTGGTCTTAATGAAATCTTGCAAATCAATATTTAAAAATACTTAATTTGCATCCAGTTCGCTACATCCATATGTTAGACTTCCTTTTGTTCATTCATTCATCATACATGAAGTCTACTTTCCAGTCTTATATTCTAGGAGGGAGGTAGGACATACATAACATGTAACTGGAATATAAAGGTAGAAATGACCCAGAAAAGGTACAGATAAAATTCTTTAAAGAGAAAGAAGTTACTTCCAGTTAGAGAATAAAGGAATGCATCATCAAGAAGTTTGCAAAGGGACCCAGAAAAGGTACAGATAAAATTCTTTAAAGAGAAAGAAGTTACTTCCAGTTAGAGAATAAAGGAATGCATCGTCAAGAAGTTTGCAAAGGGCCAGGTGCAGTAGCTCACACTTGTAATCCCAATACTTTGGGAGGCCGAGGCAGGAGGATCACTTGAGTCCAAGAATTCAAGATCAGCCTGGGCAACATAGTGAGACCAGGTCTCTACAAAAACTTAAAAATTAAAAAAATTACTCAGATGTGGTGGTGCACACATGAGGTCGCAGCTACTTGAGAGGTTGAGGTGGGAGGATCACTTGAGTCTGGGAAGTTGAGGCTTACAGTGAGCCATGCTCATGTGACTGCACTCCAGCCTTGGGTGACAGACTGTCTCAAAAAAGAAAAGATTGCGAACAATTTGAATGTACCCTATGGTTGGTGCATGGCAGCTTGATGAATGGCAGGAAGGTTGGGAAGGCATAGAGTAAATGTCTAGGGAGAAGAGTGTAGAATGGGAACAGGGAAAAACCAGGATTGAATGATTGCCGGATTTTGAAAGCCTCTGGGGGAATACCAAGGAGTTTAGATGTTGCCATATAGGCACCAAAGAGCCAATGGGAGTTTCTGAGCATGGGAATGCTGTAGGAAGATCAGTTTATCGTCATGTGAAGGAAGACCTGAAAAACACGATAGACTAGAAGAAAGAAAGAAATTGACTGACTCTTAGTTACTATGGAGTTTTAAAAATAAATATTAAGTAGTTACTTAAATGTGAGGTTAAAGGCCTGACTCTAATTAATCCATTGATTTATTTACATATAAGCGGAAGTGAGTTGCAAAAAGAAAAGTGGTGGAGAGAGTGTTCAGAGCTGAGTAGTCGCCTGGGTTGGCAGAAAGAACAAGATAGAGAAAAATAGAGGAAAGGTGGAACTACAAACTGATTCCAATTATAATTACAATGAATTTTGATTACACTGCTCAGTACTTTTAATTCAAATATTCCAAACACTTTGCAATTATTAATTAATTAAGACTCAGAGGACCCTAGAGGTACAGGTAACTATAATTATCCCCATTTGGTACAGGAGGAGAGAGGCCCAGAGTTTTTAATCAACTCATTTACTTAGTGGTTCCCCTGATAGAACAGGTTCAGAACTCCAGATTCCAAAGGAAAGTAGGCCTTAAACTACAGGGACTGGTTTGTTCCATTCCTCTTTATTACTTCCACATTATTTTCCCATCATATATGTATTGCTTAGCCAAAAAGACTAAGCAAACAAACAAGAAAACACCACCTCAATAAAAACCATGCAGACAGTCCTCAAAGAAAATAGCCACTGAAATCCATAAATAAAATGGAAAAAAAGTAATGGTCATTACAGATACTCACCTACTTATCCAGATGGCCATTCAAGTGAAATTAATAAATATTTTTTAGTAAATGATATCTGAAAATGCAGATATTCCAAAGCTTTGAAGGTACCTTTAAAAATACAGTTTTTAGCCATAATGTAGCTTATGTCCAAGAACATCCAAATACATGTCCGACAAAACACAGTCCTTCATACCACAGTACGCTCTGAGCCCCTGGTATGTCCGTGGCATTGACTGATACTTGCAGACATCACTTAACCTCACTGTCAGATAAATTGCTGACTCTTAGTTCATACCTGAAGTGATATCTACACGTAACTACCATAAGAAAAAACAAGTATGATTTCCAGAATCATTAATTTGACAGATAAGTTTACATGCATCTTTGTTAGAAAGCACCAAAGCTCTGATCCTCTGTTACTTCCCACTACACCCCTGCTACCCATATCTGAAAAACAAGGTTTTTTTTTTTTTTTTTTATTGGCAGGTGTTCTACCTTTCTTCAAGAGTAAATTTTAATGCCTATGTTACAAAGACATTTGTTTTTGCTTGATAAGGAGCAAAGGATAAGGACTGACACTGGGCATTCTCCTCTGAATTACCACCTAGAACAATTTGCACAGTACCATGCACAAACTAGGTACTCAACTCTCTTTGTGCTAGAAATATTTATATAGTATTTAGGGAGGTGCAATTAAACTAAGAGCAGTAAGTCTTAAGGTAAATTGAAATTAAGTCATGAATTTTGGAATAAAGGATAAAAAATGCCTGGCACAAGGGCCAGAACTGGGCAGAGAGCATCCTATCTGGCCTCCTGACCCCAGGCACTTAGTGCTTCTATCAAGAGAAAGCAGTTACTTCCAGTTAGGGAATAAAATAATGCATTGGCAAGAAGGTTGCAAAGGGCCAGATGCAGTGGCTCACACTTATAATCCCAACACTTTGGGAGGCTGAGGTGGGAGGATCACTAGAGCCCAGGAATTAGAGACCAGCCTGGGCAGCAAAGTGAGACCATGTCTCTACAAAAACTTAACAATTAAAAAAAGTAGGCATGGTGGTGCACACCTATAGTACCAGCTACTTGGGAGGCTGAGGTGGGAGGATTACTTGAGTCTAAGAAGTTGAGGCTGCAGTGACCCATTGATCATGCCACTGAACTCCAGTCTGGGTGACAAAGACACTATTGCCTTAAGAAAACAACTGTTTTGCTATAACTAATGAAGGCTCCCTGAAAGCCAGAGTCACCCAGAACTCACAGTCATATCCAACCTTGCCTTCATCTTCTGTTTCCTTGTCACAGAGCAACACTGCCTTCAAAGCACATCTCCAGTTTATAACAAAGAATTCTTAGCATCAAGCACACTCAAGTCACTTGCATAGCGAATGAGGTCATCTGAAAATACTTTTAAAGATTATTTTTTAAAACAACAGTTTTTCATTTATGGGACCCAAATGGCAGTTGACATTCCATGTAAAAGTTTAACCTCTTCAGGAGCCGGTGGGATCGGACCAAAAGCCTGACCGAGGGACGGAGGGTTCAAGGGAGGGGCACAGACCAGGAACCTGAGCTAGGTCAAAGACACCTGGGCCAGGTGCTCCCTCGCAGGTGCCCCTGGCCAGAGATGCGGTAGGAGGGGCGCGTGTGAGAAGCTCCTTCCTCGGCGCAGCCAACCCGCCACCCAGCCCATGGCGAACCCGGGACTGGGGCTGCTTTTGGCGCTGGGCCTGCCGCTCCTGCTGGCCCGCTGGGGCCCGAGTGTGGGGCCAAATATCGACCCCTTCTGCAAATGAGAGTAGCACTGTTTTGCCTACACCCACCAGCCCCAGCTCCAGCTCCGATGGCGCCCTGTCTCAGGGGGCCATAACTGCTATCATCATGGTCTTCTACACCCTGGCCACCTTGCTCCTGGTGGTGGGGCTGGCACTGCTGGTGCGGAAGCTTCGGGAGAAATGGCAGACGGAGGGCACCTACTGGCCCAGAGCGAGGAGCTGGTGGGTGCCTGTGTGCCACTGACCCCCAACCTCAAGTTGCCGCTGGAGGAACGGCTCATCTGAACTCTGGGGCCTGCTACAGCCACCAACACTGCCCAGGAATGCCGGGTGCTGGCTTGTACACCGCAGCTGCCACCAAAACAGCCTGTAATGGCTCAGCAGGACTGTGCGGGAGAGGTTGGGAGCACCTACCTGGCGGGCTCTCTGTAGCATGCTGCCTCTGCTTGGCTGTGCTGCAGCTCAGGGTGCTGGGGCTCAGGACCCACCTCCCTGCTTGTGGAACCAATTTTTTTTTGCGTGTCCTGCAGGCCCCACAACCCTCTCTCCTTTCTTTCAGTTCTCTCATGTGGCTAAGGCCCGGGCCCCTCAGGACTCCAAGGAGACGGTGCGGGGCTGCCTGCCCATCTAGGTCCCCTCTCCTGCATCTGTCTCCCTTCATTGCTGTGTGACCTTGGGGGAAAGGCAGTGCCCTCTCTGGGCAGTCAGATGCACATAGTGCTTAAGAATAGCAGGGAAGAAAGTGCTTCAAAGACTCCACCCCTGAGGTCAAGGGAGGATGGGGCTATTCACTAATATCCATGATGAACATAGATGCAAAAATCTTCAATAAAATGCTGGCAAATTGATTGCAACAGCACATCAAAAACCTTATCCATCACGATCAGGTAGGCTTCATCCCGGGGATGCAAGGCTGGTTCAACATACGCAAGTCTATAAACGTAATTCACCCCATAAACAGAACCAAAGACAAAAACCACATGATTATCTCAATAGATGTAGAGAAGGCCTTCGGCAAAATTCATAGCCCTTTATGCTAAAAACTCTCACTAAACTAGGTATTGATGGAACGTATCTCAAAATAATAAAAGCTATTTACGACAAACCCACAGCCAAAAAATATCATACTGAATGGGCAAAAATTGGAAGCATTCCCTTTGAAATCTGGCACTAGACAGGGATGCCCTTTTTTTTTTTTTTTTTGAGACGGAGTTTCACTCTTGTTACCCAGGCTGGAGTGCAATGGCGCGATCTCGGCTCACCGCAACCTCCGCCTCCTGGGTTCAAGCAATTCTCCTGCCTCAGCCTCCCGAGTAGCTGGGACTACAGGCACGTGCCACCATGTCCAGCTAATTTTTGTATTTTTAGTAGAGACTGGGTTTCACCATGTTGACCAGAATGGTCTCGATCTCTTGACCTCCCTTTTTCACCACTCCTATTCAATATAGTATTGGAAGTTCTAGCCAAAGCAATCAGGCAAGAAAAAGAAATAAAGGGTATTCAATTAGGAAAGGAGTCAAATTGTCTCTATTTGCAGATGACATGATTGTATATTTAGAAGACCCCATTGTCTCAGCCCTAAATCTCCTGAAATTGATAAGCAACTTCAGCAAAGTCTCAGGATACAAAATCAATGTGCAGAAATCACAAACATTCCTATACACCAATAACACACTTAAAGAGAGCCAAATCAAGAATGAACTGCCATTCACAATTGCTACAAAGAGAATAAAACACCTAGCAATACAACTAACAAAGGATGTAAAGGACCTCTTCAAGGAGAACTATAAACCACTGCTCAACGAAATAAGAGAGGACACAAACAGATGGAGAAACATTCCACGCTCATGGTTAGGAAAAATCAATGTCATGAAAATGGCCATACTGCCCAAAGTAATTTATAGATTCAATGCTATCACCATCAAGCTGCCAATGACCTTCTTCACAGAACTGGAAAAAACCACCTTAAACTTCATATGGAACCAAAAGAGAGCCCGTATAGCCAAGTCAATTCTAAGCAAAAAGAAGAAGGCTGGAGGCATCACACTACCTGACTTCAAACTATACTACAAGGCTACAGTAATCAAAACAGCATGGTACCGGTACCAAAACAGAGATATAGACCAATGGAACAGAACAGAGGCCTCGGAGGCAATGCCACATATCTACAACCATCTGATCTTTGACAAACTTGACAAAAATAAGCAATGGGGAAAAGATTCCCTGTTTAATAAATGGTGTTGGGAAAACTGGCTAGCAGTGTGCAGAAAGCAGAAACTGGACCCCTTCCTGACACTTTACACTAAAATTAACTCCAGATGGATTAAAGACTTAAACATAAAACCTAACACCATAAAAACCCTAGAAGAAAATCTAGGCAAAACCATTCAGGACATAGACATAGGCAAGGACTTCATGCCTAAAACACCAAAAGCATTGGCAACAAAAGCCAAAATAGACAAATGGGATCTAATTAAACTCCAGAGCTTCTTCACAGCAAAAGAAACAATCATCAGAGCAAACCGGCAACCAACAGAATGGGAAAAAATTTTTGCAATCTACCCATCTGACAAAGGGCTAATATCCAGAATCTACAAAGAACTAAAACAGATTTACAAGAAAAAAACAAACAAACCCATTCAAAAGTGGGTGAAGGATATGAACACTTTTCAAAAGAAGACATGAAGCCAACAAACATATGAAAAATGGTCACCATCACTGGTCATTAGAGAAATGCAAATCAAAACTACATTGAGATACCACCTCACGCCAGTTAGAATGGCTATCATTAAAAAATCTGGAGACAACAGATGCTGGAGAGGATGTGGAGAAATAGGAACACTTTTACAGTGTTGGTGGGAGTGTAAATTAGTTCAACAATTGTGGAAGACAGTGTGGCCATTCCTCAAGGACCTAGAAAGTCCATTTGACCCAGCAATCTCATTACTGGGTATATATACGGATTATAAATCGATCTATTATAAGGACACATGCACACGAATGTTCATTGCAGCACTGTTTAGCAAAGACTTGGAACCAACCCAAATGCCCATCGATGATAGACTGGACAGGGAAAATGTGGCACAAATACACCATGGAATATTATGCAGCCATCAAAAATGATGAGTTCGTGTCCTTTGTAGGGACATGGATGAACCTGGAAACCATCATTCTCAACTGACACAAGAACAGAAAAACACCACATGTTCTCACTCATAGGTGGGTGTTGAACAATGAGAACACATGGACACAGGGAGGGTAGCATCACACATGGAGGTCTGTGGTGGGGGAACTAGGGGAGGGACAGCTGGGGGTAGAGAGTTGGGGAGGGATAACATGGGGAGAAATGCCAGATATAGGTGATGGGGAGGAAGGCAGCAAACCACATTGCCATGTATGTACCTATGCAACAATCCTGCATGTTCACCTAAAACGCAATAAAATGTATATTTAAAAAAAGAGATTATAGATGATAATTAACCAAAAAAAAAAGATTATAGATGATAATAGGATTCTGTTTTCTTTAGAATTTCAGGTGGGATCTGTTACAATTCACTAAAGTTTAGATTTAACAACATTCTATCTACTATGTTATTGAAAACCATATAATATATACCAAATTCCCATACATGGTAGACAGTAACATTAATTAAGAAGATAATTTCCAATTTGTTCCATGAAGTTTCAGTGACCCACTCTGTAATAAAGAACCTGGAGACATTACCAAGTAAGCATCATATTTAATGAATTTACCGTGAAATCATGTGAGAAAAATTTTCCTGTATAGGGATGATGACTCTGGAAATGGTGCATAAAGAGCTAGAAAAAGAAATGTCATTGTAACACAGGCATTCAAATTGTACTTAAATCTATAGACTTTTGAATTTATAGAAAATTTTCAAGTATGAAATTGATTTTATTCAACCTAAAGTCTCAAACTTCAAGTCATTTTTTGTGTTACACTTATAAATTGTATATTAATGCAATTCAAATTTATTCCTAAAAATATTTCAACTAAAGGAGAAACTCATGGGGCCTGAGATTAGAGTTTTAGGAAATGTACATATGGGATAAACTTCCACAGGCTGAAATTAAGTGAAACTTTACTTCTCAGTGTTGACATGGGTTAGCCATTTTCACATAATGTAGAAGCTTCAAAGAAATGAAGAATCTCAACTTCCCCTCCCTCATTCCACCTACCGCACTCAATCAGATCCTGTATTTAGTGCAGTAACTTCTTTACTTATCACAGTTTAGAAGCACTAGGCTAAATGATAAAGAGAAAAGAAGCTGCTTAGGATAAGGAAATAAAAGGTTAAAGTCAACTTAAGTATTATGACACTTTCTTAGTATGTCATGGGGTTATCTGTCATCTTTCCTCTTTGGTTCCATTTGTTTTATGGGGACATTTATGTGGAAAAATGCCTTTGCTTTTGTAACGGTATTAAGCAAAATCTGCACTCTTTTTATGTCAACTAAATTTTCCACTATTGTTATTATGTTAGAAAGTACAAGCTACTTATAAACATGATTGGTTTGATGAGAACTTTTAGAGTATTGATGACCTAAATGTGAACATCTACATAATCACTAATTTTTACCACAATACTACAAGGCAATATAAGCATAATTAGCCTCTCTGATCCCTGAACATAGCCTAATATCACTCACTCAGTCAGCATCATACTGGAAATGATATGACCAATTATGGCAGGTAGTAGATGTCCAGTCACACTGGTATTACTTTTAGCCAGATGCCTCTTGTCCTTGTGAGTTCTTTTGGTCCTAAGTGGTGAAATAGCAACAGAGTGAACCAACTCACCCACTCAAGGCAGATTTCTTATTTCTAGACTTGTCCTGAAACCAACAGATCCAGCTCTCCCCTACCAAATACCATGAAATTTAAAGAAACGAAACTCACAAAATAAAGTAGCAGCAACAACAACAATGAAATCTTAAAATAGTAAATGTAAGTATCAAGCATCGAAACCCCCTCTCCAAACAATCTCTCTCTTCTTCAATAAGGTTCCCAGCAGGTAATTCAATTTCTCAGTTGGTGTCCAATATTTGGGATCATTTCATTTAAGACTAAAGTACTTAAAATGGTTTTAGAAAAAGGAAAAAAAGTTAGATTTCCAGAGAAAAGTGTAAAGTTTTTTTAAGTTGAACATTATGAGGGATTTGGTGGGGGCAGCTTTGCCAAGTAGAACTGGAGATTGGTCCACCGTTAAGCTTTTTTTTTTTTTTTTTTTTTTGAGACGGAGTTTCGCTCTTGTTACCCAGGCTGGAGTGCAATGGCGCGATCTCGGCTCACCGCAACCTCCGCCTCCTGTGTTCAAGCAATTCTCCTGCCTCAGCCTCCCGAGTAGCTGGGACTACAGGCACGTGCCACCATGCCCAGCTAACTTTTGTATTTTTAGTAGAGACGGGGTTTCACCATGTTGACCAGGGTGGTCTCGATCTCTTGACCTCGTGATCCACCCGCCTCGGCCTCCCAAAGTGCTGGGATTACAGGCTTGAGCCACCGCGCCC
>PVKV010006344.1:0-66219 GCA_004027835.1 Alouatta palliata
AAAAACCCAAAAAAAAAAAAAAAAAAAAAAAAGAAATCAAATGCCAAGTGACATATAGAGGGGTCTTTTAAAAGTGCTGACAGTGTCACTAATTCTGCCTGGGAGAAGCAAGGAGGGCTTCACAGAGGTGTCTACCATATATTTTAAATCACTTCTAGCTTATTTGTAATATTTTATATGATATAAATGTTATTTAAATAGTTGTTACACTGTTTTATATTGTAACATGGTTACAATATAAAATATATACAATATAAAATATATTCAACATCCCATGGCTGAATTCATGGGATGTAGAACTTGCTGATGTGAAGGGCTAAGTGTATATTCTTATGTAGCCAAAGCTCATTCAGGAAGAAATGAAAAAACATAAATAAAATACACTTAACTATTTAAAGATTTATCATAAAAGAAACATCAAGTTTAGAATTTTTAGGTAACTTTTACCAAATAGTCAAGGGGTAGATAATTCCAATTTTATACAATTGTTTTTCAGAGAATAGTAAACGAAGCAAGATTTCCACTTTTTTAGGTTGTTACTTCAGACTTGATAAAGTCAATGTGACAAATAATTATAATAACAAAAAATTCTACATGAAGAAAACAAATTATCCAGAATCTTATTTTCAGTATAGATACAAAAACTGTCAATAACTGAATTCAGAAATGTATAAAGAGGGTATACATCTCGACCAATTTAAATTTTATTCAGTAACACAAGATTAATTCTGCATTATCTAATTCTCAAAGATCCACAATGAAAAAAAAAAGATAACCATATCAATATATATTTTAAAACATTTTGAATGAAATTTAATGACCATTTATGATTAAAGTATCTTTAAAATAGTGAACATAGACAAATTTTTACTAAAGTTATTCACAAAAAGCATCATTTTCAAAGGGGAAGCATAGAGCATTCACATTAAAAATCAAGATCAAGACAAAGATGCCTATTACTAACATTTTTATTCACTGTAAAATGTAGGTTTTACACAGCACAAACTATTAACTAAAACAAACTAAGAAAAACAAAATAAAATTCATATGGAACCACAAAAACCAAATCAATCCGGAGAAAGTAGAACAGAGATGGAGGCATCATATTTCCTAGTTTCAAGTTATATTACAAAGCTAAAGAAAACAACATGTTATGATATTGACATACAGACTAATGGAACAGAATAGGGAACCCAAGACAAAATGAACACACACAAGGTCAACTGATCTTCATTCAGGTAGCCAAGAATATGTAACAAGGAAAGGATAGTCTCTTTAACAAATAGTATTAAAACAACTGGATATCCACATGCAAAAGAATGAACTTATTCCCTTTATTTTACAACAGACATAAAAATCAACTCAAAATACATTAAAAACACAAATAAAAGACTGAAACTATAAACATCATAGAAGAAAACACAAAGTCTTCATGACATTGGTCTTGGAAATGATTTCTTAGTTCTGACACCAAATTTATAAACAACAAAAGCAAAAATAATCAGGTAAGACTATATCAAACTAAAATGCTTATGCACAGTAAAAGTGTCAGTCAGCAGAATGAAAAGGCAACCTATGACATGGAAGAAAATATTTGTAAACCATATATCTGATTGGGGGTTAATCTCCAAAATATATAAGGAAGTCCTACAGCTCAATAGCACAAAAGCTAATAAGCCAATTGAAAAATAGGCTAAGGATTGAACAAATATTTCTCCAAATAAGACTTACAAAGATATATGAAATAATGTCCAACATCACTGTCAGGGAAATGCAAGTCAAAATCACAGTGAGATATCTCCTCATACCTGTCAACATGGCTATTATAAAAAAGCAACAGAAGACAAGAGCTGGAGAGGATGTAGAGAGATTGGAATTCTATCCACTCTACTCTTAGTAAAATGTAAAATAGTGCAGCCACTATGAAAAATAGTGTGAAATTTCCTCAAAAATTAAAAATATAACCATATAACCCAGCAATTTCACTTTTAGATATTTATCCAAAATAATTAAAATCAGCCCCTCAAAAAAGACAGTACTATCATGCTCATAACAGCACTATTTATAATAGCCAAGAAATAGAAACAACCTGAATGTCATTGATGAATAGATGTTTTAAAAATGTGTTGTACATATATGCAATGGGATATTATTTAGCCTTGAAAACGAAGGAAATTCTGCAATAAGTGATAACATGTATGAACCTTGAGAACATTATGCTAAGTAAAATAAGCCAGTCACAGAAAGACAAATACTGCATGATTTAACTTTATGAAGTATTTGAACGGTCAAGTTCATAAAATCAAAGAATGGAATGGTGATTTCCAGGTGCTAGAGAAAAGGGGAAAATGGAATGTTACTAATGAATGGGCATAAATTTTAGTCAAGCAAGACAATAATCTCTACGATCTGCCATACAACATTGTACCTATGGTAAGAATACTATCTTATACAGGTAAAAATTGGTTAGGAGGGAGGGTAGATCTGGTGTTAATTGTTCATATCACATTTTTAAAAAATGTACCATAAAGCAAATACAAATGTTAGCCAACACACTGGGATAAGATATTTGTGACTATGAATAAATACACATACATGAGTGTGTATGTAAAATACACACAATATATACAATATATATATATGCAAAATGATTTGTGTATTTAAAAAATTCTCAGCTGGACATAGTCACACGTGCCTGTAGTCCCAGCTACTTGTAAGGCTGAGGTGGAAGCATCTTTTCAGCCCAGGAATTCATGGCTGCAGTTAGCTCTGATCATGCAGCTACTCTCTGTGTGGGTGACAGAGCAAGACTCCATCTCTAAAAATCAATCAATCAATAAATCAAAATAAAAAATAAAAGTTCTCTGACAAATCAAAAAGAAAGAAGATTTAAAACATACATAAGAGACAACATGAATTACCAGTAATGATTTAAATGCATAGTTGATCTTATTAGTCATAATTGTAATGCAAATTAAAACAGTGATGTTACATTTTATGTCTTCAAGATTGGCAAACACACAAAAGGTTTAAAAATATGACAGTATTAGTATAGATAAAAATGAGGAACAAAAACCACTCATACTCAAACTGTGCATATTCAAAATTTAGTTGTCAAGCAATTTGAAATTATCCAGTAGAACAATAACGTACGCACCCTAAGACCAACAATTATATTTCTTAGCACAAACACTGAAGAATCTCTTCCGTATGTGTACCAGAAAACTTGTACAGGAACCTTCATAAATGTCCTTTTTGTAGCCATGTTTGAAAAATAATCCAAATCTACATCTGTAGTAAAATCTTCATATAAACTGTGACATATTCACACAATGAAATACAATATCAATACAAATGAATAAACACAGTCTACAGGCATCATCATAGATTGGTCTCACAAATTTAGTTTTAATTAAAAGAAGCAAGTGGTAAAAATATGCATATATCATGTTTTCTTCTGTATAAACTTCAAAAAACTTTTTTATAAATTACAAACCTAAGCAACATATTTCATTATGTATACAATATCAGTGACTCAATAATTTTTCAAAAGAAAAGAAAGTGATAGACACAAAATCTTGCAGTTTTTCTCTCTGTCATGGAAGGATGAAGTAGAGGAAAGTGAGTGGGGAGGAGCAGAATGGGCTTCAAGTCACTGATACTTTATTTCTTAAAGAAGATGGTAAGGACATGAATATATGTTCTGGTCATTATTCTTTGAAGAATGCACACATATAGATCCTTTTTAATGAACAATTCATATATTAGTGAGTAGTAAAAAAAAAAAAGAAAAGAAATGTGTTAAAGAATTCAAAGAAAATTATCATTCCTGTATTCCTTCCTACCTGTCTTTTCTCTTCTTCACCCCAAAACTTTTTTCTTTGTCAAATAATGCATCAAATCTTTTTTCAGTCAACTAAAACTGTAATCCTCTCTAAAAACTCTACAGTAAATGTGAAGAGTTTTTATACTTATTGGACTGTAATAATTTTTTTTTGTTTTTAAATGTACCTTCTTGCTCCTGGGTGGCTGCCCTTGGTCATGGATAGTTAGGACAGGTTCCTTAGGCACTCCCTCTAGCAGGCTGCAGCCTGGATGCTCGTACCTCCCAATGGACTGCAATGAATGTGGTGGCCACCTCAGTGAAGGAGGGGGTGACCCTTATCTCTGTGGCGGCATGTGAGCCTAGGTGACCTAGAGCTGGGTGGTAGAGGGGAAGCCATGAGGCAGTTGGCGGACTGGGGCTGGAGCTAAAGAACTAGGATTTAAAGCTTTAAATGGGAGTAAATAGTAATGTTTACAAGGAAATAAAAGTAAGTCACCTCTAACCTCTTCTAGCCATTTTCTCAGGGAAGTGTCCATATTAGATTTACATGCTTTCCCAACTGTGATCACCCTTCAGTTACAGGGTTGAAAATGGAGCATTTCCAAGTCTGAGAACAGCAAAGAGTTCGTTCCTTTTAGGACATCTCCGTTGATGATATCTTTTCAAACTCTATGAAGATGGCATCATTCTTTCTTCAGTGCTAACAGTTTTTCTGTTTTTTGGTCAATATGATTGATAAAACCTCTAAAGTAACAAATGAAATAGGGGCATGGAAAAGATCATTTTTGTATTCATCTAGGATTGGCTATGAGCTGTAGTATTTTAACTGGAGGGAATTTCATTTTCAAAAAGAAAAATAAAAAAGTCTGCCACTGTAGAAAAGGCTCATGACAGCTGGTCAAGGTGGGCATACACATCTTAGAGAATGGTGCTGGTAGGTGGAATTGCTGTTGATGAGAGCTGGGGAGATGGCCAGTGTCATGCATTTGCACAAGCTACACTGGTGACTCCATTAGGAGTTCTTGGAGACCTAGAAAGTGCCACTCTTTCTTCATACTTTCTAAGTGAATGACTTAATCTCATGGTAATATTGGGTAGTTGCTGAGTATTTTAGGATCTACAGTTATGGTCAATTGGCCATACTTTAAAAGAAGAGGGGTTAGAGTAGTTAAAGGAAATGTTTCACAGTCTAGGTGATCCCGGTTTTGTAGGCTTTGCAATACTTGTGGTCATTGTGTCCCTGATTATTAATCTCTCTAGTGGGACTATGCCATGGACGGATATGTTCTATATATAACCGTTAACTCTGTAATTGGAGCATTTTTAGTCTCCTGTGTGAAGGCCTTAGGCATTGCTATTGAAGAGCTGTCGCCTGGGCTCTGATGTGCCCTGGTCTAATTTTACTGCTGAACTTCGTTGTCTGAGTGAGCCCACAGATTAATTATCTAAATAAGGCTCTGAATATATTCAGCACTTTCATAGTGACTCCAATATATGAAGTATTTTTTACATTAGTTTTAACTTGTTCAGCTATTCTTTTTAAGCTGTGTCAAGGTATGTCTGTTGATAATGTCACTGGGACTTTGAATGGATTTTTATAATAATTGTGGGGATATTCTTGTTGCAAGCCTTTAACGATGGCAACTTTAATTTAGCAAGTCTTCCTCTGCCTATCCTAAAAGATGAAAAAGCAATGAATAGCAACTTCTCTAATGTATGAAGTTTTTAATAATAACAGAGAAAGCTTAACCTGTGGAATTGAACAACGCATTGGTGAAAATAACACCTGCATACATGGAACTCATGGAACTCAGACAGCTTTCTAAGAATAATCTAATTAAAAGGTCATCCCATAAAAACTAGATGATTATATTATGTTATTTTCATCTCATTGTCCATCCTATCAGATCTGGTTTGATATTGATTCTTATGCGATGTTAAAAGCAACTCAAGGGCATGCTTATTGATGCTATGAATACTATGAATTTATGTGGTGCCATTCAGAATTCTGAAAGACAATCTCAAATGCTGGATTTCTGAAAAATCAAAATCTCCCAAATCTCCTAACATCGAAAATTCCGAACATCACCATCCAAAAGATTAAAATCCAAATGTTGAAACCTTGAAAGCTGAATTCGGAAGAAAGAATGAGTGGGTTTTGGAGTTATACACAGGTAAGCTGCATCATGTCAGTTGCACCATGTTAGGTGGAACTATTACTTTGTTACTGTCCTTATTTGGAAATTAAATATGATGTAGGGAGATGTATACAGGTGCCAAGTTGAGAAGGGATAAATTTGTGGACTTAATTTTAAGTGTCAACTTGACTGGATTAAGAAATACCTAGAAACCTTATATAGTATTCTTTTGGGTGTGTCTGTGAGGTTGTGTCCAGTGCAGATTAGTATGTGAGTCTGAGTGAAGTAAGTGGGAAAGACCAGCCCTCAATGTTTTAAGTGTTTCTGACATCACAGAAGAAGAGAAAACACAGGCAAATTATACAATAAATCTTTCCTGACAAATTATTCAATCACGTGTGACTTCTGCCTATTCACACATAGTGTCATGCTTGCCCAAAAAAATGCCCTTCAAGCCAAATACGCTGGCCTGTGCCTTTAGTCCTAGCTTCTCCAGGGACTGAGGCAGGAGGATTGCTTGAGCCCAGGAGACCAAGGCTGTAGTGTGTTGTGGTTGTATCTGTGATAACCACTGCTCTCCATCCTCCAACCTGGGTCACATAAAGTAACCCTGTCTCTAAAAAATACAAGACAAACAAACACCCTTTTTCAGAGGATTAAAAAAAATTAAAAGCTCAGAGACCTTCTGAAGCAAAGACATTTTATGATATAGAGATTCCTCTAATGTTACAAACACATTAAATGGTGACCTATTCTTGGTGATGAATTTGACTGTTGAAGAAGGTAGTCTTCCTGTATTTACTGCTAAATCTAACAGAAAAACTGACTCATGCTGCATTTACTTTTGCTAATGGATGGCACTTACAAAGCTGTCCCTATCTCTTTTTTTATCAACTATATAAATGGTACCTCTGTTGGATCCAGAAATTCTAGAACTTATCATCTCCTTTATGTATGAATGACTGGGGAAAAAAGTGAAGCATTTTATAAACGTATGTTTGAAAATTTGGTGAATGTTACAGAGGAAAATAGATTTCAATTGAATTCCCAAATCATGATGACAGATGTGAAAATAGGTTTCAGCAAGCTACTAAAAGTGATTTTTGAAACAATCATTAGTAAGTATTCTGGCTTCTTTAGGCAGGTGTGATTTTAATTCATTAAAAGTTCCCAGAATTTCATCAGCTGCAAGAAATACCAGTGCAGAAAAATGACGCATTGTTAAACTGAAGTATTCACTGTTGCCATCTTGTGTGGCCAACCCACTAATTTGAATTTTCCAACAAATGCATTGGGCTGAATGAAAAGAAAAAACTTTATTGGTAACAACTTTCATAAACTACCTCCATACAATTGCCCATAATATATATCTATAATACACATTCTCATATTTCAAAATTTTTATATTTTTTCCACTATTTTAAATTGTCATCATTATTTTCTATAGTTTTCTATGCTATATATTTTGTCTTCAAGTATTTCTAATACTAGGGGTATAAATTGTGTAAAGACTTTCAGAGAGTTCTAATCATCCTATGCATTTTTTTTTGCAAATTTGACTCTATAAAGAGAATTATCTCAATGTTGACTCTGTATGTAAGCATTGTGTGTGTATGTAAAAATCGTGAAAGTTCCTCCATAAATGAAGAGATGTCCTTTTGTAAATCTGCGTTTGTGAAAGATAAAATTTCTTGAGATCTCAGCTCTCTGGGTGACTGCAAATGCAGCGCTGGCTCCTTATGTTTTTTTATCAGTCTCATCAAAACACAATGATAGTATTTCAAATGGCCACAGTTATAAAGCTGTTGGAGCACACAATTACCAACCACAGTGACATGTGTTTATTTCTTCTGCTTTTTGACCCATTTCTTTATGAATATGGTTTGACTGCTCATAACTATCAAACCCATGGGACTGTCATTAGTATACCTGAGTGTCTATGCTTGCAAAAATATGTATATTATTATTGCCTATTTTATCTGTCAAGTGGCCTATGACATGTTCTGCTGTGTCTTCAATGTGTCTCAAATAAATCCTTTTAAAAATGAAAATAGCTGGGCATGGTGGCTCACACTTGTAATCCCAGCACTTTGGGAGGCCATTGTAGGCAGGTCACAATGTTAGGAGTTTGAGACCAGCCTGGCCAACATAGTGAAACCTCATCTCTACTAAAAATACAAAAATTAGCTGGGCACGGTGGTACTTGCCTGTATTCCCAGCAACACAGGAGGCTGAGGCAGGAAGAATCACTTGAACCAGGAGGTGTAGAGGTTGTGGTGAACCAAGTTTGTGCCACTGCACTCCAGCCTGGGCAACAGAGCAAGACTCTGTCTCAAAAAAAAATAAAATTAAAATAAATACATAAATAAATAAAAATGTCTTTGAAAGAATTTTTAAAAATTATTTATTTCCAGAATTGTGATGTTCTGAATTTTAGAATTTAGGGATTTTTATCCTTCAGGATTTCAAAATTGGAGATCGTGTCTTTCAGGATTATGGCCCAAACTCAAATACTTCTTGACCAGTTCTGGCCTGAAGTAGTTTTTACATATGCAACACTGGATTCATTGAACTTTTTTGGCTTTATTTTTCCAACCAGTGTTAGATTTTCCTGCTACCAAATCCACAGATCCACTTCTCAATGACATCCTGACAAACTTTCTATCTCAGAAAATGTATGGACAATTTCTTATAGAATCAATGTCATTATCACACCTAAGAAAGTTAATAACAATGTCTGGGCATTTTTAAAAAACTACTCAAAACACTGATCAACCAAAATGATGGATTAAAAGAGAAATAAATCTGCCAGAACAGCTGTGAGCATGCCTTGCCTCACAATTACTAGATAATAATAATTTTATATTGAATAATATTTGTTACCTATATGTCACTGCTTTCCCGTAAAGTGTCTATTTTCACAAGAAGAAAATGTTTTTTTCCACCTTTGAAAGGTAAAATCTATTTGTCTCAAATGTCTGTCTGAGTGTGTTTTGGAGACAGGTCTGGGGTACTGGAGTGAGGAGAAAATTAGAATGTCACTGGACATGAGGCTATACCAATTAGGATGATGAACAAGGTTTCTCTTTAAAACCTAGTTTGATATATTATTTTTATGTGGATCTTTTAACAATTGAAATGATACAACGAATAATAGGATACAATTTTGTTTCGTATCATATTTCATGTTTTGTCTTTTGCCATTTGCAGTTGAAGGTCATAGACATGGTAAAGAGTATTAAATGAAAATTAAAACTATTTTTCTGCAGATCATTTAGGCTAATGAAAATGCTGTTTGGATTAGTTTTGGAAGCACCGATCAATTGAAATTCGAAGTACTTTATTACATTGTGATTTACGGTGCATTCTTTCTACAACCATTATTGCTCATGGTTATTTACTTTGCAGGTGATAATATTCTTGGATGAAAGATGTTTGATTATAATTCAAATACATCTTCTTTCAAATTTATATGCCAATCAAATGCTTTATTAGTACAGAGTGTTATGTGAATCAGTCCTTCTTTCTGATTATTTTCAAGTTTTAATGTAAAACTTTTTACATAAATGCATTTAAATAATTAATATACACATTTTAAAATCTTAAAAATATTTCTGTAATACCTTTGGTTAATTTTTATATACATGTGAAGTATTTTCAGCAAATTAATCTGAAATTGAAATGTTTTCTAAAACTTTTAAAATGGCATTTTTTTTCTAAATTATTGTCAATTTTAGACATCAGGCTCAAACAATTCACGAACTTTCTTTGCATGATAAATTTATTTTTATCTTAATTTTTTTCAAGCTCTCAGTGCATGTCTTACAATGCTTTTTTTTTTAATATATATATATTTTATTGCATTTTAGGTTTTGGGGTACAATGCTTTTTAAAGTAACTCAATTCATTTTCTAGACTCTTTTAGAAGTGCCCTTTAATTTTGTGTAAGTCTTTCAGTATGGTCCCTTCTTAATTAGAACACCAATCATCACCTTTTAAAATATCACTTTTCTTACCCCCCCAGTGAAATCTTAAACTACAATGATTGCTTTGTGGGTGCTGCAGTTTAAATATTTGCTGCTTCTTCCAACGATTCCAAGACTCTTGTGGGGAACAGCGAATTGATTTTACCACTATATTTTCAGCATGTTCTCAGTCACCAATGATTGTTCCTTTCATAGATAATATTTAATATTATGATTCTGTTATTGAATTACTAATTGTTTACTAATTGATTCTTCTTCATCGTCTTGCCAACTCACCTCTCACGATGTTAAGAGTGTTGTTTATTCTGGATTTTGGGTAAGTTCTTTTGAGATGTACAATATATCTTTTCTTGAAATGCAAATGTTATTTCTGAGAAAGCCTTAAGTAGATAATTACACTTAATTTAATTCCTAAACATCTGGATATTCAATTTATATTCTTTAGAAGACACAATTAATGCTAAATGTAAAAAATTTTGTAATGTAGTTTTTATTCAGTCATAAAAAATATCCAATCTATTCTATTGCATTTTTTAAAGAAAACCCAGTGAATCAGAATTTCCATAAAGAACATCAGTAAACCAAGTATGTTGCCTCTCTTAAAATAGACTGTATGGATGTTTGAGTGCTTAAATAAATTCTGACTGGTCAGCAGGGCACAAAAATGTTGTGCTTGCAACAAAATATAAATAAAGTAGAACAAACCTTTCACTGGTATAAAAACCAATGCAGTCAGCACTTGAGCAAACATCTGGGCACAAGACAGGTTTGTTCTATCTGAGGAAATTGTCCTAATGCCTCAGTTAGCAGAGAAATTCACTAAGGAATTGAATACTGCCTTTGGCTGACATATCAGGCATTAAATAAAAAAAGAAACCACTTAATCAACCTTAGCCGAACCCTTCTCTAGACACTAAAAAATTTCGTCTATTAACTCTGCTCTTCTTGAACACCTTAAGGATATTTCCTGAGAGAACTTATCTTTAGGGGCCTTCAACCAACTTGTTTCGATTGCTTCTCCTTAAATCCACCAAATTTACATATTCACGGGACTGCCTATAATCTATATATGTCACCTTGTGTGTTCCCACAACACTGTTACTATGCTCCTAGTATTGTTTCAAATATCCATGAACTTCCATCTATGTTCTATACAAGCAAAAAGCATGAATGCTTTGAATCAGTGGGAATGCCAAGTCTGAAACCATCACATGGCCTGAATTGTGAGTGCTTGAAGTTTGAAGGCCCAAAGTGGCCATTAAATCAACACTCAATTTTTGTTAGAGCAGTAATCAGCCTCAATGAGAATTTCACAAATCCATGCTGTAAGTCAGAAATAATCAAATTCCTGATACTCCAATGTTATGTAATCGATTTTTCCATAAATTGTCTTTGTGTTTGCTTTTCTTTTTTAAACTCTACCTTTGCGTGTAGCATAATTTCACTGATCAAAGATTTTTGCTAGTAAGGACTTTACCTAGTGTTTAGGGCTAATGGGAAAGTAGGATGGAAAGTGTCAAGGAATATGTACCCAAATTTGCACATATCCCTTTTCTTAGAGTAGAAATGGTAGAGTTATTAGAGCTTAGTTCTTGGGCACATACAGGGTAAATGAAGGTCCACAGGTAATAATCTCTAATTTAACCACTCAATGTTCTTATGAGGAATCACCCCTTCACATTTCCTTTCTGATATCATTAAAAAAAAAAAAAAAAACTTCATGGTCTACTCTATATATTTGTTTCCAATGGATGCTGTAACAAATCACCACAATCTTAGTGGCTTAAAATGTCATACATTTATTCCTTCATAGCTCTAAAGGTCAAAAATCTAGAATCACTTTTATTCAGCCTACAGGAGTGTATTAATTCATTCTCATGCTTCTGTAGAGAAATACCTGAGATGTGGTCATTTATAAAGAAAAGAAGTTTAAGTGACTCTGTTCTGCATGGCTGGGGAGGTGTCAGGAAACTTACAATATTGGTGGAAGGCGCTTCTTCACAGGGCAGCAGGAGAGAGAATGAGAGCTAAGTGAAGCGGCAAACCCCTTATAAAACCATCAGATCTCATGAGAACTCACTATCATGAGAACAGTATGGGGTAAACTGCCCCCATGACTGAATTGTCTCCATCTGGTCCTGCCCTTGACATGTGGGAATTGTAACAATTAAAGGTGACAATGAGGTGGGGATACAGAGCTAAACCGTATCAGGAAGAATCTGTCTTTGCCTATTCCAACTCCTAAACTGCATGTCTTGGCCCATAGCTCCTTCCTCCATCTTCCTCCATTTCAAGATGCAGTAGTGCAGCGTCTGGTTTTAGTCTAAACATTGACTTAATCTTCTGTCATCAAACCTCTCTCTGAATTTCTCTTTAAAAAACTTTATTAATTTTATTTCATTGTCTTACCTTATTAACACATTTTTAAGTGTACAATACAGTATTCTTGGCTATAGTTACTATGTTGTATAGCAGACCTTTAGAACATACTCACTTTGCTGGATTAAAACTTTATGTAAAGGTTTATAATACTTCAACTTCTCCCCCCAGCACCTGACAACGATTTTGGCCTTTGATTTCATAAATTAGACTGATTTTTATGCCACATGTAAGTGGAATCAGGCAATATTTATCTTTGGATTATTGGCTTAATTCACTTAGCACAATGTCCTAAACTTTCATTTATGTTGTCTCATACTACAGAGTTTCTTTCTTTTTTAAGTCTGAATAATATTACATTGTACACACACACACACACACACACGCATACACTATAATTTTCTTTTTCCATTCATCTGTTCATAGATATTTAGGGTTTTTTTTTTCACATCTTGGCTATTGGATATAGTGCCACTATGACATAGAGTGCTAATATCTCTTTGAGATCCTGATTTTAATTCATGTGGATAAAAATGACCCAGAGTGAGATTTCTGTGTCATGCAATGGTTCTATTATTAGTTTTTTAAAGAACCTTTATACTGTTTTCCATAATGGCATAAATATTTCAATTTCTCCACATCATCTCCAATGCTTGTTTTCTTTGGGATTTTTTAAAAAATAGCCATCTTGACAGTTGTGAGGTAATATCTAGCTGTGATCTTTTTTATTTTCTCTTTTTGTGGGTACATAGCAGGTGTATATTTTATGAAATACATGAGATGTTTTGATAAAGGCTATAATGCATAATAATCATATCACCATAATGGGATATTTGTTACCAAAGCATTTATCCTTTGTGTTATAAACAATTCACTATTTTATTTGAAAATGTACAGTAAATTAGTGTTGACTGTACTTATCCTGCTGTGCTATCAAATACTAGATTTTATTCATTCTAGCTAACTTTACTTTTGTATTGATTGTTATCACCCACTTCCCCCTAAGTCCCTTCCCAGCCTCTGGTAGCCATTGTTCCATTCTCTATCTCCATGTGTTCAATTGTTTTAATTTTTAGCTCACACAAGTAAGTGAGAACATGTGACGTTTGTATTTCTGTGCCTGTCTTATTTTATTTAACATATCCTTCCTAAAGTTCCATACATATCACTGAAAATGACAGGATCTCATTCTTTTTCATAACTGCATAGTACTCCATTATAATGGTTTCTGTGTTTATGCACCACACTGTCTTTATCCATTCATCTGTTGATAGACACGTAGGTTGCTTCTAACTCTTGGCTATTGTGAATTGTACTACCACAAACATGGAAGTGCAGATATCTCTTCAATATTCTGATTTCCTTTCTTTTGGGTATATACCTAGCAGTGAGATTTCTAGGTCATATTTCAGTTATATTTTCAGTTTTTTTAAGGAATCTCCAAACTATTCTCCATAATGGCTGTACTAATTTACATTCCCACCAACAATGTACAAGGGTTCCCTTTTTTCCATGGCCTTTCCAGTATTTATTACTGCCTGTCTTTTGAATAAAAGCCATTTTAACAGATAAAATGGTATCTCATTATATTTTTGATTTGCATTTCTCTGATGAGGTTGAACACTTTTTCATATTACTGTTTGCCATTTGTATGTCTTCTTTTGAGAAATGTCTATACAGATACTTTGCCCATTTTTAAATCAAACTATTTGAGTTTTTCCTGTTG
This sequence comes from Alouatta palliata, assembly GCA_004027835.1. Classification (NCBI taxonomy): domain Eukaryota; kingdom Metazoa; phylum Chordata; class Mammalia; order Primates; family Atelidae; genus Alouatta; species Alouatta palliata. The sequence goes on from PVKV010006344.1 coordinate 14,056, forward strand.
AGTTGTTTGAGCTCCTTATATATTCTGGTTATTAATCCCTTGTCAGATAGGGAGTTTCCAAATATGTTTTTTCCTATTCTGTGGGTTGTTTGTTCACTTTGTTGATTGTTTCCTTTGCTCTGCAGAAGTTTTTAACTTGATCTAATCTCATTTGTCCATTTTTGCCTTGGTGGCCTGTGCTTTTAGGGAATTGCTCAAGAAATCTTTGCCCAGACCAATCTCCTGGAGAGTTTTTCCAATGTTTTCTTTTAATAGATTCATAGATTGAGGTATTTGATTTAAGTTTTTTATTTATTTTTATTTGATTTTTGTGTATAGCTAGAGATAGTATTCTGATTTTATTCTTCTGCCTGTAGATATCCAGTTTTCTCAGTACTGACTTTCCCCAGAGAAGAGACTGTCTTTTCCCCAGTGTATGTTCTTGGCACATTTGTCAAAAATGAGTTCACTGCACTTTTACACTGTTGCTGGGAGTGTAAATTAGTTCAACCATTGTGGAAGACAGTGTGAAAGACAGATACCTTTTGTTTTCTGGGTTTTTGGGGTTCCATATAAATTTTATAGATTTTTTTTTGCCTTTTCTGTGAAGAATGTCATTGGTGTTTTGATAGAGATTACATCAGATTTGTAGATTGTTTGGGGTAGCATGAACATTTTCTCAATTTTAATTATTCTAATCCATAAACATGGAATATCTTTCCATTTTCTTACATTTTTTTTTTCAATTTCTTGCATTAATGTTGGTTCAGTTTAGTGCTAGGTATTTTATTTTGTTGTAGCTGTTGTAAATAATATTACATTCTTGATTTTCAAATTGTACATATATATTAATCTGTGTATGTTTTATAATCCTGCAACTTTACTGAATTTATCAGTTCTAATAGTTTTTTGGTGGAGTCTTTAGGTTTCTCCAATTATAAGATCATATCACCTGTAAAAAAGTATAATTTGTCTTTTTCCTTTCCAATTTGGATGTCCTTTATTTCATTCTCTTGTCTGATTGTTCTAACTATGGCTTCTAATACTATGTGGAGGAACAATGGTGAAAGTGGACATCCTTGTCTTGTCCAAATGATGTGGTTTGGGTTTGTATCCCCACACAAATATCATGTCAAATTGTAATCCCCAATGTTTGAAAAGGGGCCTGGTGGAAGAAGGAATCTATTTCCGCCTTGCCATTCTCATGATAGTGAGTGACTTCTCACAAGATCTGGTTATCTGTAAAAGTGTGTAGCACCTTCTACTTCTTTCTCTCTTCCTCCATCTCTAGCTATGTAGGACACACCTGTTTTCCTTTTGCCTTATGCCATGGTTGTAAATTTCCTGAGGCTGCCCCAGTCAGGCTTCCCGTATAGCTGGTGGAACTATGAGTCAATTAAACCCATTTTCTTAATAAATTACCTAGTCTCAGGTAATAGTTTACAGTAACGGAAGAACGGACTAATACACAGATCTTAGAAAAAGGCTTTCAAGTTTTCCCCATTTAGAATATTAGCTGTGGGTCTGTCATATATATCTTTTATTATGTTGATGCGTGCTCTTCCTATAACCAATTTTTGAGGGTTTTTAGCATGAAGGGATGTTGAATTTTAACAAATGCTTTTTCAGAATCAATTGAAATGATCATATAGATTTTTCCTTCATTCTGTTGATATGATGTATCACATTTATGGATTTGCATATAACAAACCATCCTTGCATCACAGATAAATCCTACTTGGTCATAATAACGAAAGATCTTTTTAATGTGTTGTTAAATATGATTTACTAACATTTTGTTGAGAATCATTGCATCAGTGTTATCAGGGACATTGATCTGTAGTTCTGTAGTTTTCATTTCTAGTGTGTCTTTGGTTTTGGTATTAGGGCAATACAGGCCTCATAAAATGGGTTTGAAAGTGTTCCTCCTCCTCTGTCTTTCAGAACAGTTTGAGTAGGATTGGCATTAATTTTCTTTAAATGTTTGGTAAAATTCCGCAGTGAAACTATTAGGTCCTGGGCATTTCTTTGCTAGAAGACATTTTATATGGCTTCAATCTCATTACATGTTATTGGTCTGCTCACGTTTTGGGTTTCTTCATGGTTCAATATGGCCCATGGAGAAACTGAAGAAAATGAAATGTCTGGGAATTTATTCATTTCTAAAATGTTTTCTAACTTATCAGCATAGAGTTGCTCTTGGTAGCCTCTATTAATCCTTTTAATTTCTGCAGTGTTAGTTGTAATGTATCCTTTCTCATCTCTGATTTTATATATTTATACAAAAGATAAATATATACATATAAATATTTTATATATTTGGATCTTCACTCTGTTTCTTAGTCTGGCTAAAGCTTTGTTAATTTTGTTTATCTTTTCAAAAATCATCTTTTTTTTTCATTGATCTTTTTAATTGTTTCCTTCATTTCAAATTCATTTATTTCTGCTCTGATCTTTTTCATTTTTTATTTTTCACTTATTTTGGGTTCAGTTTGTTCTTACTTTACCAGTTCTTTAAAATGTATTGCTAAGTTATTTATTTGAAGTTTTTCTTCTTTTTTGATGTAGGTGCTTATAGCAATAAATTTCCCTCTTAGTACTGCTTTCACTATATTCCATAGATTTTGCTATGTTGTGTATCATTATCATTTCAGGAAATTTTTCAGTTTTCTTCTTACATTCTTCATTGACCAGCTGAAAGTAGGGTTGTGAAGTCTCCAGCTATTAATGCATTTGGATCTATCTCTCTTTAGCTGTAATATTTGCTTTATATATCTGGATGCTTCAGCACTGAATGCATGTATATTAACTAATGTTATATCTTCTTGCTGAATTGTCCCATTTATTATGATATATGATCTAATTATCTCTTTTTATAGTTTTGGCCTTGAGTTTATTTTTTGTGATACAATTATAGCTATTTTTGCTCTTTTTTAGTTTCCATTTGCGTGGAATAGTTTTTCCCACGCAAATGGAAATAGTCCATGAGTATCCTCATAGGTGAAGTGTGTTTCTTGTAGGCAATAGATCAATGTTTCCTGGGTTTTTTTTTTTTTTTTTTTTTTTTTTTTTTTTTTTTTTTTTTTTTTTTTTTTTTTTTTTTTATTTTTTTTTTTTTTTTTTTTTTTTTTTTTTTTTTTTTTTTTTTTTTTTTTTTTTTTTTTTTTTTTTTTTTTTTTTTTTTTTCCTATTCAGCCATTCTAGGTGTTTTGGAAATTTTAGTCTATTTGTATTTAATGTTATTACTGATAAATAAGGACTTAATCTTGCTTTTTTGTTATTTGTTTTATGGTTGTTTTGTGGTCTTCTCTTCCTTCTTTTCTTCCTTCCTGTCTTGTTTTTAGTGAAGGTAACATTTTCTGGTGGTATGTTTTTATTTCTTTCTTTTCTGTTTTTGAGTATCTGTTACATATTTTTTGAACCAAGGTTGCCATAAAGTTTGTAAATAATATCTTATAACCCATTATTTTAAACTGATGACAACTTAACACTGATTGTGTGAATGAACAAACAAGCAAAGAGAAAACTGATAAAAAATCTGCACCTTAATTTCACCTCCCTCCTTTCTAACTTTTTGTTCTTTCTATTCATATCTTATTATCTTATGTCTTTAAAAGTTGTTGGAGTTATTTTTGATAGGTTTCATTTCCAGTTGTTTTACTCATGATATGAGTAGTTTGTACATCACAATTACTATGTTACAATATTCTATGTTTTTCTTTGTACTCACTCTTACCAGTAAGTTATATACCTTTAGATGATACTGTATTGTTCATTAATATACTTTACCTTCAGATTGAGGAAACTCCCTTTGGAATTTCTTGTAGCAAAGATCTAATGTTGATGAAATCCCATAGCTTCTGTTTGTCTTGGAAATTATTTATCTTTATTGTTTGAGGGATATTTTTGCTGGATATACTATTCTAGGATAAAATTTTTGTTTTTTATTTGTTTTCTTCAACACTTGAAATATATCATGTCACTCTCTCCTGGACTGTTACCGTGTGTATTTAGGCTTCTTTGTATGTGATTTGTCTTCCTTTTTCTCTTACTAATTTTAGGATTATTTTTCCTTCCTTGACCTTTAGGAGTTTGATTAAATTAAATGTCTTGAGGTAGTCTTATTTGGATTAAGTCTGCTTGGTGTTCTAGAATCTTCTTGTACTTGAATATTAATATCTTTCTCTTGGTTTAAGAAATTCTTTTTTATTAACCCTCTGAATAAACTTTCTACCCTGTTCTCTCTGTCTACCTTGTTTTAAAGGTCAGTAACTCTTAGATTTGCCCCTTTGAGGCTATTTTCTATATCTCATAGGTGTATTTCATTATTTTTCTTTTATTTCCTCAGACTTTGCATTTCCAAATAGCCTGCCTTCAAGCTCATTATTTCTTGTGCTTTATCAGTTCTGTTGTTAGGATACTCTGATGCATTCTTCGATATGTCAATTGCATTTTTTAGCTCCAGAATTTCTTCTTGATTCTTTTTAAATATTTCAATCTCCTTGTTAAATTTATTTAATAGGATTCAGAATTTCTCTTCTATATTACCTTAATTTTTGTTGAGCTTCCTCAAAACAGCTATTTTGGATTGTCTGAAAGGTCACTTATCTCTGTGTCTCAGGGAATGGTCACTGCTGTATTTAGTTCGTTTGGTGAGGTCATGTTTTCTTGGATGATCTTAATGTTTCGGATGGTTCTCTGCGCATTGGCAAGTTAAGTATTTATTGCACTCTTCATAGACTGGCTTGTTTATACCCATCCTTCTTAGAAGAGCTTTCCAAACAGTCAAAGTTACTTGCGTGTTGTGATCTAAGTCACTGATCATTGCAGCTATATCAGCATTAGGGGACACTCCAAGCCCTGTAACACTTTGGCTCTTGCAGACTCATAGAGGTATCATCTTCATGAATTTGGAGGAGATCCAGGAGAATTCCTTTGATTACCAGGCAGAGACTTTTGTTCTCTTCCTTTATTTTCTTCCCAAACAGAGTCTCTCTCTCTATACTGAGCCACAAAGAGATGGGAGATGGGTAACACAAACACACTGTGGCCAGCACCATTGGAACCATATTGAGTCAGACCCAAAGCCAGCACAGCCCTGTGCCCCACTCAAGGCCAATGGTGAACACTGCTTCAGTACCTCCTATGTTTACTGTAGACCCAAATGCTCTGTGATCAGCAGGTGCTGAAACCATATAGGCTTGTGTTCTTCTCTTCAGGGCAGCAAGTTATTTCCAGCCTCAGCTTAGGCCAGAGATGCCATCTGGGAGCCAGATCCTAGAGTTGGAAACCTTAGGAATCTTTCTGGTGCACTATCCTACTGCAGCTGAGCTGGCACCTAAGCAACAAGACAAAGTTCTTTCCACTCTTTTATCCTTTTTCCTCAATCAGAGAGGTCCTTCACTTTGGCCATCACTACTCCATACCCTCAATGAGCACTGCCTGACTTCCACCAATATTCACATAAAGCAAAAAGAAAAGAAGAAAGAAAACTAAATCACAAGAAAACGGCTACTTAAAAGCAAAGGTAAAGTTTCAGCCATTCAACGTGCTGAGAAGACAAACACTGGACTTCAGAGCCTGTCAAAGAGGAGAAGCAGGGTTTCCCATGAAACCCAACAATCTTGAATCAGCTAAATTTTTATTAGACCTAGGTGATCTGCCTGAACTCTAATGGCCAGGAAATAAAAACTAAAATAATATGTATGCTTGCTTTCATATCCTAGCCATGAGTAACACAAACACAAAAGAATACTTGTGGAAGACAGGCTCACAGACAAAAATTACAAAGTACCTATCATTCATTTAACAAGATATTTCAAAAATATATAAAAAATTGTGCATTTAAAAAGATATTATTAAAAGAAGGACCAGGTCTGTTTAATAAAGAAACACTTAGAAAAACATAGGTCTTGAAAGAAAAATCTCATTGGATTGGATAAATAGTAGTCTAGTTAAGACAGGGACAGAGATACTGCAAAAAGTTTCCTTTAATATGATACAGAAAGACTATGGCAGGGATCGTTGATAAGGCTCTGCCCTATGGTCTCTACAGCACCCAGTATGTGGATGGGCAGTGCCAATGCTTGCTTTCTGGTGTTTGCCTAGAGTAGGTTGGGTTTAGTCAAAACGTTCTGCCCTTCAGTGCTACTCTTTTTTTGGTCTCTTGGTGAGACAGTTGAAGCTTTTCTTGGTGCATTGGCTACAGATCCTTTAGTGTTTCTGGGTGGCAAGCTTTTCTAGCACCCAGGATGAGATATACTGGAGGCATAAAAAAAAGTCCCAGGAAACTCACTACTTGGTAATTCCTGAAGTCCTGAGGCCAGTTGACTTCCCTCTCTTCACCTTCTTGAGTCTCCTCAGAATTGCCTTACGTGTTTTGTCAAGACTTTTTAGCCACAATCAGTAAGAGAAATAAGGTGGAATGCATTTTCTTCATTTGGTCTAAAATTGAAAACTCCACAAATGATTCTTAAAAGTTGACTTGATAAATCAGATGATACGACATTCTCATCAGCAGTAAATGAATATGGGCTACCTCATTGCTTCCTAAGGAGCATTAATTTATTTTAAAATATTTTCGATTACAAAGATTTAGTGTCTGTAGCAGAACAAACAAATTGAATGAAAAATGAATAAGCAAGTCAGGTGTTTAAATATACTATTTTTCAAGATGCCAAATATAGAGGTAATTAAGATTTTAAATGTTAACTTATTTTACTTTTGTCCAGTCAGATATTCTAAAATGTGTAAATGATCTCAAGCTTTTTCTCAATATTATGAGTTTGTAAGACAAGTACGTTAAATATTTTAAGTTTTGCCTTTTAAAAATTTAGACATTAATATGATTTAGATTTGTGTCCCCACCCAAATCTCACATCAAACTGTAATCCCTAATGCTGGAGGAGGGGCCTGGTGGGAGGTAATTGGATAACTGGGCAAATTTCCCCCTTTCTGTTTCACCTGATAGTGAGTTCTCACAAGATCTGGTTGTTTAAAATTGTATAGCACCTCCCCCTCTATCCCTTCCTCCTGCTCTGGCCATGTAAGATGTGCCTGCTTCCCTTTCCACCATGATTGTAAGTTTCCTGAGACCTCTGGGCCATGCTTCCTGTATAGCCTGGAGAACCATAAGCCAATTAGACCTCTTTTCTTTATAAATTACCCAGTTTTAAATCTTCCTTCCTCCCTCCCGCCCACCCTCCCTCCCTTCCTTCCTTCCTTCCTTCCTTCCTTCCTTCCTTCCTTCCTTCCTTCTTTTCCTTTCTCCCTTTCTCTCTTTCTTTCTTTCTTGACGCAATCTCGCTCTGTTGGCCACACTGGGATATAATGGCATGATCTCAATTCACTGCAACCTCCATCTCCTAGATTCAAGCAATTGTCCTGCCTCAGCCTAGCTGGGATTGCAGACATGCACCAGCACACCAGGCTAATTTTTCTTTTCATATTTTTAGTAGAGATGGGGTTTTGCCATGTCAGCCATATTGGTCTCAAATTCCTTACCTCAAGTGTTCTGCTTCAGCCTCCCAAAGTGTTGGGATTATAGACATGAACCACTGTGCCTGGCTACAAGTATTTCTTTATAGCATTATTAGAATGGATTAATACATACATTTATTAATATCGACTGGATTGTTATTACTTTTATTTAACAATTTAAGTAATGACTTTAGAAAACTTTCAAACTTTAATTTTTTTTTTTCCTGTGGAAAGAATGCATGTGATTTGAACTGACACAATTTCACCAGGCAAGAAAATATAGCTGGCAGATTTAATTAAACACCAATTATAGTTTCCCTTATGAGCAAAATAAAAATAATAATAATGTTATTTGAATATATATAGAGAATTCAAAGGAAACATGTAACAAAAAGCTTTTTTAAAAGCTACTAGTTATGATACTTACTTTCAACCCTGGGGTATAAATTCCCATGTCTTTCAGTAATTTTAACTTTTGTAATTTTATATATTTCCTACAAGCATACCCAGCCTTAAGTATATTAACTAGTCCCACATCAAGGTTATTGTTAAATTTCTCAGTTTATATATCCAAAGTACATATGCTACAAAAAGAGCAGAGGGAAGTATCATCAGTAAGTAATGTGGCTAATGATTATTTTGTAGAGAAATATCCCCATGCTAGTTTAAAATTTCCATTAAATGAAGAATCATGCATTTTGGTATTGTTAATAAAACATTATCAACATTATCTTTTTATCATAAAACTTGAGATGCCAGCTTTTGTTTTCTTATTCCCCATATACCATTGTGCTTTCAGATAATTGCTGCCAGTGGTTCTATTGCATAGAGAGGCTGATTTTCCCTTCTGGCAAGAAAAAAATCATTAAAGAAATTTTATTTAAGAGATAGTATAAAGTATACACCAGTCTAATCAGGGATATTCTGAATTTCATCCAGAAGTTGGGTCTTTTGGAATGTTCCCTGCCACCTCAAACTCTAGGAGTGGTTCCTGTTCCTGGAAAATGCTCTCTTTTATAATACAATATGTATCAGGACATATCTTGATCATTGACACTCAAACAGAACCTTTTCATCAGATTTCAATTCTTGAATACAAGCCTTAATAACAAACTCTACTGTATTTCTTTTTAAAAATAGACAGTTCAAATGAGAGATGTGAACACAAATAATCAGAGAAAGGTTATATCACATGTATTTAGTTTTTAAAAATAAATTAGCAATTATGAAAGGACTTCTACTTAAATTATTTCATTTAAAATTGAAAACATAACCCTATGGGTTAGGAATTTTTATCTTCATTTTAGAGGAAGAAACTGAGCTATGGACACTTAAATAACTTTTTAAGGATAATTTTTAATAAATAGCAGAGGCAAGACATAAGCTCAGGTCTTCTCTTAGTCTAGTATATTTCAACTGCAATACAGTTACTTGAAGGAAGGAATAATAATCTTAGAGCTAGATGATTCCTGTTAGCCAACTTTTACAAGTTGTATATAGTAACATTTCTAAACCTTAATATCCCAATCTATTAAAAATAATAATTTTTGCTTATTTTCTAGACAGTTGAATAATAATTTTATGTGAAATCTTGTGGTCAATTGCAAAGTATTTTCTCCACTTCACCTAATCCCACGAGAAAGAATTTTTTATTTTCCCCAGGATTAAGTTGCAGAGGACACCTGTGAGAATGTCTGCCCAGCAACTATTCTATCACTCTTCTAGTTACTTCCCCTTTATGCCTCTTTTGCCTTTCAAAATGGCTGAAGAAGGACCAGTTTTGTTAAATTGGACCCTGCCTTAATGCTGGCATTGATTTATCCAAGAAATACCACCTTTATTAACCAATAGCTTCTTTCCTGCAATTTCTGAACTTTGGATTGATAGACATGTATGTCAGTTTCTCAGTAGTCATGCTACCCCATTGAGCAAACCTCAGGAAAATTGGCAACCCGTGGGCCAGAGAAGCAGAGAGAACCACTCTATAGAGAGATAGGGATATAGATAGTGACAGAGAAAGGGTGAGAGAGAGAGTGGTTGAGAGAGACAGAGAGAGAGATTATTTTAAAAAATAAAGATGTGTAGGAAGAAACAAGGAGAAGAGATGAAGGGCTCTAACATTGTTCGCCTCTCTGATTCTAGTTATCCCCAGATCCCTTCCAGGGTTTTGAATATTTCCCATTTCTCATCTCTTTATATTCAATTCCATTTTTTATTTAGAAAATGCTAACTGGATTTCTATCACTTGCATTCAGTTTAATATTTTTTTTTAAATACCATAGTAGATTATTTAGGCTTAAAACTGGCTCCTGAATTAATCAAGTCCTAATCTCTGGAACCTGTGAATGTTACCTTATAAATCACAGGTACTTCACCGATGTGATTAAGCTGAGGATCTGATGATGGGGAGATTATCATAGATTACCTCAGTGGGCCCTGAATTTTATCACAAGCATTCTTATAACAGGAATGTAGAGGCACTAGAAACAATAGAAACACTTATAAGCCAAAGAACTGGAAATTATAGAAAAAAGTGAACTATTCTCTAGAAATATACCATTGACTAAGACTGAATCATGAAGAAAAAGAAAATCTGGACAGACCTATAACTAACATGGAGGTTAAATCAGTAATCACAGTGATTTCAACAAAGAGAACCCCAGAACCAGATGGCTTCAGTGGTGAATTATACCAAATATTTAAATAATTAATGCCAAGCCCTCTCAAATTCTTTAAGGAAATTACAGAGAAGGTAACCCTCCCAAACTCATTTTATGAGGCAAGCATTGTTCTGGTAACAAACCAGACAAAGATGCTACAACAAAAGAAAACTATAGACTGATATCCCTGACCAATATACACTACCTCTCCCTTATTCACAAGGGATATATTCCAAGTGTCCCTGTTTGAAACTGCAGAAAGTTCTGAACTATGCATATATGTATGTATGTATGTGTATGCATGTATGTGTGTGTATATATATATATATATATATATATATACACACACATATATATATACTCACAATGCACCAAGGAAAACCTCCACTCTCGCCAAGGGACCAAAAAAAAAAAAAGAGTAGCACTGAAGGGCAGAACATTTTGACTAAACCCACTCTACTCCAGGCAAACACCAGAAAGCATGCATTGGCACTGCCCATCCACACACTGGGTTCTGTAGAGACCATAGGGCAGAGCCTTATCAATGATCTTTGCCATAGCATTTCTGTACCATATTGAAGGAAATTTTTTGGCAGTATCTTTGTCCCTGTCTTAACTAGACTACTATTTATCCAATCCAAAGAGGTTTTTCTTTCAATATCTACGTTTTTCATTGCTCTACATGTTTCTTCATTAAGCAGACCTGGTTGTTTTTCTTTTAATAGTATCTTTTAAAATGTACAATATTTCTTTTTATCTTTTTGAAATACCCTTTTAAATGAATGGTAGGTACTTTGTAAATTTTGTCTGTGAGCTTGTCTTCAACAAGAATTATATTTTTGTGTTTGTGTTCCTCATGGCTGGGGTATGAAAGCAAGCATACCTATGACATTCTCTCAGAATGTCATTTATTTTAGTTTTTATTTCCTGGTTGTTAGAGTTCAGGCAGATCACCTGGATCTAATAAAAATTTAGCCGATTCAAGATTGTTGGGTTTCATGGGAAACCCTGTGGCTTCTCCTCTGTGGCAGACTCTGAACTCTTAGTATACGTGTTCTCAGCGTGTTGAATGGCTGAAATTTTACCTTTACTTTTAAATAGCTGTTTTCTTCTGGTTTAGTTTTCTTCTTTTCTTTTTGCTTTATGTTGGTGAGTATTTGCATGAAATATATATTTCTATCATATTGCTCTCAACCTTTCTATGCATTTATTTTGAAGGTATGTCTCAGAAGCTATATGACTAGTGCTTTTTCTAACATAATATGGTATTTTTCTGTAATACATAATCTGATTATATTTATTTGTTTAGTTTTAATTTTACCATGCAATAATATATTCAAATGTAAACTACATGTCACAGAATTATGTTATGAAGCAAAAACGAATACTTCGAAGCCCATCACACACTCAAGAACCAAAACATCACCTAATATACTTGAAACCATTTTTATGTCCTTCCCCGATCCCATTTCTTTGCCTCTCCTCACTCTGTTATTTCTTCAGTAATGACATATATGGAATATTTAATTGAGTTACGGCACTAGACATCTCTCTTTTTTATTTATTTTTATTTTACTTTAGTTTCTGTGGTACATGTGCAGATCATGCAGGATTGTTGCATAGGTACACACATGGCAATGTGGTTTGCTGCCTCTATCCCCTCATCACCTACATCTGTGATTTCTCCCCATGTTATCCCACCTGACCTCCCCACCTCCCCACCCACTGTCCCTCCCGTGGTCCCCCCCGACGGACCCCAGTGTGTGATGCTCCCCTCCCTGTGTCCATGTGTTCTCGTTGTTCAATACCCGCCTATGAGTGAGAACATGCGGTGTTTGATTTTCTGTTCTTGTGTCAGTTTGCTGAGAATGATGGTTTCCAGATTCATCCAAGCAGTCTGAGAGATTTCAATCCTGTCTTATGATATTAGCATAATGTTTCCAATTTCTACATGAAGGCTTTCCATGAGAAACTTCTGAAAATTTTTAAAAATGGTTTTATATTTTCCTTTACATTGTTAAGGTACCATCTACTTAGATATTAGAAGGATATAAATATTTTATAAATGTTTCCAAGTTACACCACAAAAGAAGTTATTTATAAGCTCTTTAAATTGTGTATTTTAAGCCATTCATGATATTAATATAAATAGAGCAAATTTTAAAAGATACATATTCCAGCTTGGTTAAGACATGAGTAGTATTCTCTCAGCCCATTTTTTTTTTTTAACTCTAGCAGTTGCTGTGGCAACAAGCTGCACTCAGGTATAACCTGACAGAACCACTCCTAGCTGTATCTGATATTTTTCTTGCTTTCTGCCCTAGGTACTTTCTGTTGCTTCTTACAGTGATGTCAGTAAGGGAACCATTCAGCCATTCTGAAGTATTCGAAATCAGGCAGTGTGAGGTAGTTAGTGTTCCCTGGGACAACTCTTGACCAATGAAGGCTAGAAACCAGTGGATAAATACTTTATTATTTCCCTTGGATGGACAATTCTGAGGGGAATTTTAAATGATTCATTGAGATGTCTCCACTGGGAATGAGCCCAGTGGCATACTGTAATTCAATATGCAAACTTATATTTGCTCTTACTCCTTCCCAGTTTTACTTTTTTCGTCTCCCCTCTCCTTTTCCTTGGGGTCATTTCTTCAAACAAGCAATCTTCACATGAGCCCTTGTCTCTGGTTCTGCTTTTATGGAGATGGTAGTGGAACTTAGGTCAAGACACAGCTCATATGAATCATCTTCATAGTCTCCTAAATATTTTAAATACAAGCACATTGCTTTGACAAATTTAAAAATTTATGGTTAGTAACTATCAATCAAGGATGGCTTGAATGTTTATAATGAAATAAGTTGCTGCAGCAGTTGTGTAAATAGTAATTAATCTATTTTTATGTGTATAAGTGTGTTTTAGCATTGTCTTCATGCAAGATAGTCAATAAAACTATATCAAATTAGAAAAAATGCAATATTTTCATTGAGCTATTTATTGAAAAATTATTACCTGCTCTGCTCTGTGTTAAATATGTAAGTTAAATATATGAAAGACATGGCCACCACCTTTTAATTTTGTTACTTAATGGAAAAGACTGGCCAATCAGCCAGGGATTCTATCCAGTGTGGTAGGTATCCTCATGATGATATGGGGTGCTGTGGGATCACTAAGAAAACATACACATGGGCATTAGACAGGTTTTATGAAAGAAAGGAATTTTAATATTAGGTAGCTTGAGAGAAAATGGAAATCTCCTGAAAGATATTGAGCAGGATATTACCTGATCTGATTTGTGTTTTAAGGGGAAAAAAAAATCAACCTTTAATGAGTTACGAAGACACAAGACAAGATTCCATGAGTCACAGTTACGCAGTTTTTTTGCTGTGTATTAACCTATTTTCTCTTGGCCCCAAACCTATACTCTGTCTGTTCCTTTGTGATGCTGGGCTTGGAATGCTGAAAACTATAATTCTTTTTTTGTCCAGCTGGTTCCATATTAGGTTTTCCAGTAGAGAACCCGAGTCTGACGTGCAGGAAGACTTAAAGTAGGCTTGTTACTTACTGCTTTGTTCCTTTAAGTGTTGTCATCTCAGCAATGGCCCTTCACCCTGGTAGAAACAGTTTGTCATTGCTTTCAGAAACCAGGCTTCTCATGGTGAAGACTGAAATTAAGGCAGAAGCAGCAAATGTTCCATGTTGATTTTTTTATGAAGAAATTATATAAATCTTTTTTCTTATAAGTTATTAAGAAAGCTAATTAAATTTTTAGAAATCCAATAGGCAGTTATGCAACCTGAATGAAGTTTATAGTATCTTAGTCATTGGACATATAGGTAAGATATTTCACAAATTCGTTCACTCACATATACATTCATTCATTTAAAACAATTTGTTACAGCCTTCAATGTGCCAGAGCACTTAGTTGTGTGGATACACCTGTTAACACACAGAACATATTCCTTCTCTTGTGCAACTGATATTTCAATGCGGAGAAAGGCAAAGAAACCAATAAGCAAATTTATAAATAAGATAATATACTCCTATGTAGAAAAAAAAATGTTATGACCATAGTGAAAGAGGGAAATAGGATAAAAGGTACATCAGATGGGAAAGCGTTTGGTTGCAAGCTACAAAATAAGCGCAATTAAATCATTAGGATATTTATGGTTTACTTTATAAGAGATTGGAAGGTAATTAGTCTCTGGTATGTTCTGAGAGCTCAGCAATGCCATTAATTCAAGCTATTGCTAACTTTTAGCTTCATTTCTTTGTGTGTGTGTTAGCATGGTTTTCATACATGTCCACTCTGGCCACACAATGGCTCCCATGTCTATAAACCATGCATTCTCATGCAGGATGTAAAGAAGAAATGAAAAAGCAGAGGCAAAAATCTAAGCGAGAGTCTGCTTTCGTGGTTGAACCAACAGGTCTGGTAGAAGGATAAACAATATTTGTGTGTTTGTGTGTGTACTGTGTGTGTCTGTTTTGTTTAAAAATGAGTATACATAAACATATTAAGAATTCTTTCTTGATTTTCAGATGATTTTTATAATTTTAGGTTTTTTGCAAAAAAACAAAAACAAAACCAGCATTAGCCTGATGCTTGTTTTTTATTCTCCTCTAAAAGACTATGCAAAAGTTGTTGAATCATAGAGAATTAAAGGTGTTAACCCTCCAAAGACATGATTACGGTACTGCCAGTGGTGACATTCAGCTTTATATACGTGCTGAAGAAATTGGCAAAACCCCAAGTCTCACAATTCACTTCCATATGGGAGCTAGCCACTGTAGGAGGTATGGCTATCCCTAGCAAAATGACCTTCTGGTCTTGATTATCTGGATAACCTTGGGTTGGTAGATTAATAGTTTTTCAGCATACTGTCTTTATGAAAATGGGTGTAATTAAATTTGTCACTCAAGGGTACTGTATGATTTAATCACTTAATATTAAGTAAAGCTCTTTGAGATATTTAAGCAGAGGATCCTATGCAGTTTCAGAATATCATTACAAAGATATAAGTTTAGCATCTTGCTGATCTCTGAGAAATCATATGCAGAGACACTTTCTAATAATCACAGAAAGCGACCCTGTACATTGTAGTATTTATAAAGCATTTCAATATATGTTAAACAAATGTTAAGGGCATGTGATCAAGTCATAAATTGCACCATTAATAAAAATGCCATTTAACAATTTGTTTCTGGCAACAGATAGCATTAAAGCTCTTTAGATAGGTTGTTTATTTAGAAATAGCCTCATATGCACATTTCATTTAATAGCAATTCATTACACAATAGTATTTGGAATTTGAAACATGTCAGTCTCCCAAGTCTTTTGGAGTGAATTCATTTCCTTGTACCTCCAAGTAAATCTCAATTTTTATTTATTGGCACACATATGTAGAGATTCTAAACGTACATCTGTAAATCTCACAATTTAAAGGCAACAGCTATAGTTTATTTTAATAAAATATTAAAATAGTCTAACAAATATTTATGTCTCAAAGCACTTGAGAGAAACCTCACCAGGGATAGAAAACCCTACCCAAGATTAAAGACTGTGGGGGAAAGGAAAGAAAACGCTGGTGAATGGCAATGATCCTTACCTCTTGCGTAAACCACATGGCTTCCCTGTATGCTAACAGCATTCATAATGATTTCCACAGTCTTGGAAAACTTAATAAGCAAGAGTACAACCATATTTTATGTCTATGGTGAATAAGTGGCTTTATGTACACAGATGATTACAGATGTATCATTTCTAACTTCTATTTCAAGAGAAAAATATAACTTTTTCCCTGGCAATTTGAAGAGCTGTGTTGTATGGTGTTGTATAGTGAATTACAATAAAAAGTTGAAGTACAAAAACATATCTCTTACTAATGCTTCCACGAACCATGCTGTTTCTCAGTGAGTGTTTGACATTTATGTATCTATGGTACATAGATATTCTACAAGGCTAGACACTGGGGAAAAATATACTCAGTAGGTGTTACACATATATTCTCTAGTCTGTTTATAAAGAGAAGTTACATAGTAATATTATGTCTTGCTGTAGCAATAAAAAATACCACACATTTACATCAGAACTGCTCAGTATAATAGTCATCATTTGTGCCTTGACACTTTTGTCGATTTATTTATATTGGAGACTTTGATAGATGGAATAGGGCATTAGTTCTTATGATTCATTCAATTTTTGCTCAACAGACATTTATAATTGTATCATGCACTAAGCGCTAACTAGGCCCTGAGGATTCTAAAAATTATACACCTCAGCTGAGAGAGTTTGTAGTCATATGGAAATATCAATTATGCCCCCAAATTTGAACTAATAATCAAGAAAATGAGAACAAAATATTATAAATTTCAAAAAATTAAAAGGAAAAAAATGCAGCCACATCTGTCCCTGTATTTTTCTAAAACAAGAATGACTATCCAACAGAAAAAGGAAAGAAAAATCAGTATATCTTATCACTAGACCAAAACTATGTTGATCTGAAAAGATACTTCAAAAAATATAAAATCTTATTAAATTTGGGGCTATTTCTTTTTCTTCCCATCAAATCTTGCAAAGTTCTCATTATTGGCTTGCATTTGGCACAAGGATGTGTTTTGTTTCTTCCATGCTTTGTTGAATAGCAATTAAAATTTTTTAAAAATATTGTTTGTCAACAAAATTCACATAGAAAGTAAAGCTTGCAACTTTACTTCATGGGCAATTCCAAACCTGTATTTCTTATGGCAACAATCTGCTGGGGTTGATCAGTACTCACAGCAGATTCCCACTGCCCCCATGCCTCCCAGTAATCTCCCTAACCTGATTCACTCCACTCATTGACATTGTCTAGCTGGGCCTTGGAGATGCCTGTGTTTGGGACCTCCAGTTTATAGAAAATTGCCAGTTGTTTCCAGATGTTCTCTTTGTTGCACTCTATCTGTGCTGGAGAATTATACATTTCAATCTTTACTCAGATGTTTTGATGTCCTAACAAGCGATACCATTTATTGAGCATTTTCTATATCAGAGGGTCAATAAATGTTACTTATTAAGCAACAGAGAGCAAACATTTTAGGCTTTGTGGGTCACTGGGCCTCTGTCACAACTAGTTAACTCGGTGAAAGAAATTATAAACACATCATAAATGATGGGTACAGTTGTGTTCCTAATTAAACTTTATTGAATGGATGCTAAAATCTGAATTTCATATAATTTTCACATGTCACAAAATCTTATTTTTTTATTTCTTTCCAATCATTTACAAATGTAAGAGCCATTCTGTTATAGATTGAATGTTTGTGTCCTCCCAAAATTCATGTATGTTGAATCCTTAACTCTCAGTGTAACCATATTTGGAGACAGAGCTTTTAAGAGTTAATTAAGATTAAATTAGGTCATAAGGGTGTGGTGCTAATTTGATAGGATTGGTGGATTTGTAAGAAGAAAGAGAGAGATTTCTTTCTGTAAGCTAGGAAGAAAACCCTGACTAAGACTCAGTCAGCCAGCAGCTTGATCTTCTCACCCCCAGAACTGTAAGAACATAACTGTCTGTTGTTTCAGCCATCTAGTCTAAGGTCTTAGTTATGGCAGTTAGCAGGATTGGACTAAGACATTCTTAGCTTGCAGGCCATACAGAACAGGTGGTAGGCTGAATTTGGACTGCAGACTTTAGTTTCACAAGCCTGGATCTAGGTACCAGTGTTCTACTTGCTATTCCACATAATCTTAAGTAAGAATTTTTTTTTTCATTTTACAATGAGAAAGGTAAAACTTAATTGATACTGTGAATTTAGTCAATGTTGAGCCAGATCTGAGAGGGAGACTAGATATTTTTTCTCCTGAAAATTCTGAGTTTTTAGATCAGAACACCATGGATACTTTTAAGAATAAATAATGCAGTCAATGAAATTTTTAAATATTGGTTAAAAGATAGAATGAACTAAAAGTCCTTCCTAATAATGTGTGAATTTCCATTCTCTTCCGTTCTTTACTTTCCAAGTAGCATTTTGATGTGTCTAGTTGTTTCCCAAAAGCACAGAAAGAAAATGCTCTTTTAAATCAAGCATTTATCTATATTCCTTCTTGACAACCTTAGCCATGGTAGAATGACTTGCTGAAAAGATAGCCCAGGCATGTTGCTGGATTTGAATTCTCTGTAGAAATGACTACTTATTATTATTATTTCAGCCCATTTGTAATGTGTGTGAGTGTGTATTGTTTACGTATGAAGAAGTTAATCCTTCAGAGATAGTAGTTTTAACAGTGGGAGCAGGAACAGGAGTTACTGAGCGTGCAACTTTCCTATCCTATTACCAATGCTTGTTCAAGGATTTGATGGAAAGCTTGAATGACATTGTCCAAAGTATCATCAACATACAAAATCAGTTAGACTCCTTGACAGAGCGTCGCTTTACAAAGTAGAAGAGGACTGGATCTCCTAACTAATAAAAAAGTGGCTTATGTCTTTTTTTAGAGAAACCAACCCATCTGGATTAGTAAGGAATGCCACCCAGAAATTAGATGATCAGGCCTCCAAAATGCAACAATAGTTGTCCGAGTCATGGGACTCCTGGAGAAGGGCACTAATTTGGGTTTCATGGCTCCTTCCCTTTACTGGCCCATTATTAATGATTATACTTGCCTTGGTTTTTGGACTATGTTAAGTCTCTTACCCAAATTCATTTCCTGTCGGCTAGAGGCCATCAAGCTTCAGATGATTACGCGACATGGTTTCTAGCCAGTTCCAAGTAAAGACACCATGCCTGGCCATCAAGAAGCTACCCTGTCACCACTAGCAGAGCAAGGAGAGAGTTCCTTGAGCCCCGTTAGGTAGGGACTGCACCCCAAGTTCAAGTCAGTATAAAGCAGTTACAAAAGAAAACCATTGGTCTCCATATCTCCCATAAAGATTTATCAGGATCATGTCTCTTAGGGGGGATGTGAGGCAGGACAGTAGGGACTGGAGTCAAGAAACCTAAGGCCAATTCCCACTGACTTCCTAGAGCTGAATCCAAAGGAAAACTACACTGTATTAGTCCATTTTCATGCTGCTCATGAAGACATACCTGAGACTTGGCAATTTACAAAAGAAAGAGGTTTATTGGACATACAGATCCACGTGGCTGGGGAGGCCTCACAATCATGGCAGAAGGAGAAAGTCATGTGTCACATGATGGCAGACAAGAGAAGAGTGCTTATGCCAGGAAACTCCCACTTTTAAAATCATCAGATCTCCTGAGACTCATTCACTATCACAAGAACAGCACAGGAGGGACCCACCCCCATAATTCAATCACCTCCCACCAGGATCCTCCCATGAGACATGGGAATTGTGGGAGTTACAATTCAAGATGAGATTTGAGTGGGGACACAGCCAAACCATACCACCAACCTCTTTGTAACAAAGGATCAGAGGCTACTCCTTTTGCACTGTGTTGCAGATGAAAAATGGATAGTACCTCTGATGGTTCCCTCCTGCAACCAATCAGACTGGTCATAGGCCAAGTCTTCATTTACATTGGGTGTAACCAAGTAACCAATGGGAAACCTTTAGAAGGAATTGAAATCCTGGAAAATTTTGCAAGTGGTACTCTTCAGCCACTTGTTCAATCCTGCTCCCACTCTGTGGAGTGTACTTTCATTTCAATAAATCTGTGCTTGCTTTGCTGTATTATTTCATTGCTTTGCTTGTGCATTTTGTCCAATTCTTTGTTCAAAATGCCAAGAACCTGGATGACTCATTGTCAAGACCCTCCACAGGTAACAGTTTTAGTCACTGACATAACCTCCATGATTCTTTCAATGCTTACACCTTCTAATACAACTCGCTGAAGAAAGCATCTCGCATGATCTCAGGAAAAGCACTGAACAAAACCAGCATTTTCTACTGTGGAGACCGCATGTTGCACTTTAAAAAGAGCTCATCACCAGTATCATGACAGAGACAACAATTGTTTCTAATATTCCTCTGTCCACATTGTATCAGGAAAGGATAATAGATAGGAGCCAAGCTGTCTCAGTTATTAGTCCATAACCAATGCCAAGTAACCACTGTTTGGAAGAAAAAAGTAGAATTCTTTTTGAACTTTTCTGTTTTAACATGAATCCAGCCAGCTGGCCTGTTTATAATCGGAAGAAATAAACAACCCACTTCAGCAGTGTCAGCTGGTGCTATTTTAACAGCTATAGAGGGTGGGGTTTCCCTTGTGCCCCTTCTCCTTAAACACAGAACACCTATGCTTCTCATGAAAGGGGAGAGCTTCCACTAATTGCAAAGTTGCCTGGATTAGCCAGTCACTAAAATGAGTCAGTGGTTCTGCAACAAATGATTGTATTTCTTTTTAAAAAATATTCTTAAAATGCTTCATAAAGAATAATCTGATAGCCTCTTTTTTTTTTTTTTTTTTTTTGAGATGGAGTCTTGCTCTGTTGCTAGGCTAGAGCACAGTGACGCAGTCTCAGCTCACTGCAACCTCCGCCTCCTGGGTTCAAGCAAGTCTTCTGCCTCAGCCTCCCAAGTAGCTGGGACTATAGGTGCGTGCCAAACACCCGGCTAATTTTTGTATTTTTAGTAGAGACAGGGTTTCACCATGTTAGCCAGGATGGTCTCGACCTCTTGACCTTACGATCCACCTGCCTCAGCCTCCCAAAGTACTGGGATTACAGGCGTGAGCCACCGCGCCCAGCCCTCTGATAGCCTCTTAAGAGTTCCACTGTATCTGTGGGTTCACCTCATTCCTGACTCGAAATAAATGTAAAAGCTGCTTTCAATAAGACACTTGAAACTTATTTTCGCTAAAGCTTCTCAGATTTATATTAAGTCAAGGTTTGAGTGATAGAAGGTGGTATTCAACTGAAAGTGATTGAAAAATTGGGCAGAATTTGTAAATCGTTTCATAGCAACATATCTGTGTTGTTAGGCAGAATGTTTGTCCAGGTTTGTATAATCAGACTGCTTTTCCCTTAGCAAGACTAACAGTGTGTTGGAAAGGCCCAGAAAAGGAAAAGGTTGCTCTCAACCTGCCCTAAGACTTTTATTTCCAATAGGAGTTTAATAAAAATTGGAAGCAGAAAAATCACTCACTAGCAGCTCAAGGGTATCTACAGTGTCTGCCCTGATATTTGTGATCATAGCTAAATAACAGCTCAGCTGGGGTACTGAAGTAGCAAGAAATGATGGCTAATGAATTATAATATAGACAGCCAGTAATGTAAAGTTAAGCATAAGCTACGGTGCAATGAGGTGAGGAAACACAGGTAGAGAATGGGGGCCAACGTGGATGGATTTCCTAGAGTGTTAATGAAAATAAAATAATAAATATGTAACAACAAGATAAAGTTAAGTGTGTATGAAAGATCTCACTTATACATAAATATATACACACTATATTTTATTTATATTTTATGCAAATACAGTCACACACCATATAATTACATTTCATTCAATGATGAAACACATATACAATGCTAGTCCCACAAGATTATAATGGAACTGAAAAATGTCTATTGCCAAGTGACATTGTAGCTGTTGCAGTGCCTTAGTGCAACACATTAATCATGAGTTTGTGGTGATGCTGTTGTAAACAAATCCACTGCACTGCCAATCATGTAAAAGTATATGCATACAATTATGCACAGTACGTAATCCTTGATAATGATAATGATACCATGTTTCTGGTTTATGTATTTACTGTACTATACCTTGAAGACTATTTCATTTAGGTTAACACAGTTATTTTAGAATGTTTTCTCTCCATTCATTTTTAAAAAAATGTTAACTGAAAAACAACCCTAGGCAGATCCTTCAGGAGGTATTCCCTAAGAAGACATTGTTATCGTAGGAGATGACAACTCCGTAGGTGTTACTGCCCTTAAAAGTCAACATGGTGAAACCCCGTCTCTACTAAAAATGCAAAATTAGCTGAGCATGGTGGCACGTGCCTGTAGTCCCAGCTACTCGGGAGGCTGAGGCAGGAGAATTGCTTGAACCCAGGAGGCGGAGGTTGGGGTGAGCCGAGATCGCGCCATCGCACTCCAGCCTGGGTAACAAGAGCGAAACTCCGTCTCAAAAAAAAAAAAAAAAAAAGACCTTCCAATGGGACGAGATGCGGAGGTGGAAGACGGTGATATCAATGATCTTGATCCTCTGTAGGCCTAGATTAATGTGTGTGTTTGTGTCTTGATTTCTAACAAAAATGTTTAAAAAGTAAAAAAAAGTAAATTTTTATGTAGGAAAAAGATTGCAAAATAAGGATACAAAGCAATAAAATAGTTTCGTCCAGCTACACAATGTGTTTGTGTCTTCAGCTAAATGTTATCACAAAAGTGTCTAAAAGTTTTAAACAAATTAAAAATTTACAACAAAAAAGTTATAATAAGCTAAGTTTAATTTATTATTTTTAAAAAGACAATTGAAAATAAACTCGGTGTAGCCTAAGTGTACAGTGTCTAGAAAGGCTATAGTAGTGTATGGTAATGTCCTCCACTTCACATTCACTCCCTACTCATTGTCTTACCCAGAGCAACTTAGAGTACTGCAAGCTCCATTTGTGGTAAGTGCCCTATACAAGTGTGCTATATTATACCTTCTATATAATATATCTATGGTATCTTTTCTATGTTTAGGTATATTTAAAAACACAAATATTTACTATTATTTTTCATTTGCCTGTAGTATTCAGTACAGTCACATGCTGCACAGGTTTGTTGCCTAGGCACAATAGGCTCTACCATATAGCTTAGGTGTATAGTAGGCTATCCCATGTAGGTTTGGGTTATTATTTGTTCACATAATAATGAAATTGCCTAATGATGCATTTCTCAGAATGTATCCTTATTGTTAAGTGACACATGACTCTGTATGTAAATATATTTATGAATATCCAGTTATATGATATAATTATATATTTAATAAATATCTGTTCTATAATATACTTAATACAATTAACATATTTAGTTATATAAAATGCGTATTTACAATTTAATTATATGCATACTATAGGTGAGTTTTTATATATAGTATACATTACAGCTTATTGTTCTTTTGCATATTTATTATTCAACTGATAGATAATAATTGTGCATACTTAGGGAAATTGGTTTTTCTTTAGGAATGGGAATGGCAGGATGTCTGTGTGAGTATGTAGGGGCTTGGCTTTGAGGAAGCAAGTTAGGATAGGATGTAGTGAAAAGAGCTGGAGGATTTTACTACTTTTATTTCATAGGTTTATGTATAATTTGATTTTT
This sequence comes from Alouatta palliata, assembly GCA_004027835.1. Lineage (NCBI taxonomy): Eukaryota > Metazoa > Chordata > Mammalia > Primates > Atelidae > Alouatta > Alouatta palliata. The sequence continues at coordinate 37,418 of PVKV010006344.1, forward strand.
ACCTCAAACATGGATTAATTTTGTACTAAAAGTCACTCAACATATTTTAAAATATGAAAAATCATCACTTCTCACATGCAGTTCTTAACAGAATTCCTAGGAGGAAGGGAAGCACCACCTAAATCTAAATAATCTTGGAGCATCAGCTGGAGAAATGGAGAAGCAGTATTTGTCCACATTCACATCAATCTCAGAGAAATGCTTTCCATGCTCAGAAAACCACTCCGTTTCTAAACAATGGCTTGAGAAATGTGTTAAACAATTATTATGTATTTTTTAACCTCTGTAAACACCTTGAAAATTATCTCCTTTTTCTAACTGTACATTTCAAATGCTCTTGGATATATTGAGTTCTAAAAGTAAAACTTAAATTCCTAATGTATGAGAAAAAAATGTTCAGTGTGTTGGGAAAATGTTCAGGTTTGAATTAAGTAAAATATCTGAGGTGTTTATTTTTCTTATTTTTATTGTGCTGGATAAGCATCTTTTCAATATTTGTGCATGTAGGTATATAAGGATAAAAACACATTCAAACTGTTAAATTTAAGATGAAATATTAATGACTTCAACAACAGTAATGGCTAACTCTAGTGAAAAACATCCTTTGTGATTGTAGATTATAATGCCTTAAATTGACTATAAATTCTAAGTCATAATCTCCCATTCCTCTGGCTATAATCAGCATAGAGAATATTAAAGGGTCTCCCAGCAGTTGTTAAATTATTGAATCATAGTATTTCTCAACTTAATAATTAAAAGTACTTCTAATGCCAAAATTAGTTTTGTAAATACTAAGTATTAAACCATTTGGTGATAACTAGACCTTGCTTAGCTACATTACAAAACTTCCACTTAGTCATTTTAGTTATGACTGTGAGGTGTAATTTATCAAAAGCACAATGAGAGGTTATCAAACTCTCATTTCAGTAAAAGAAAGAGGAACATTACCCTCAAGAGATAAATCTTTCATTAAACTTTACAAAGACCTTAAACAGTCTCTAACCTATTTATCATTTCTAGTCTTTCAGAATGTACCAGATGCCTGTGTTTAGAAAGCTGCATAGGGCAGACATCCAAAAGGAAGTTGATAGCTGGTAGACCAGATGAAACTTCTGGTCCATTTTTTGCATGTTCATTCACCTTAGAAAATTATTTTTAAAACAGCCATGTTTGGGGCTAAATTTTGATATTGTAATAAACTATCAAATACATACTAGCATTATTTTTTGAAATATGGTGAAAATTTCTTTATTGTAAAAGTATGTTTTCAAGAAAGAAAAAACATTTTCTCCTACCTTTTCATAAAGTGATTATCTTGCTTAATGTTAGCATTCTGACTCATGTAAAATATTATTTTCTTAAGAGTACTCTTAACGGCAAAAATTATGTGATCATCTCAATATATGCAGAGAAGGTGTTTGCAATTTATGATAAAACTCTCAACAAATTAAGTATAAAAGGAATTTACCTCAACATAGTAAATGGTATACATGAAATGCCCACAGCTAGTATCATTCTCAACAGTGAAAAGTTTTCAGCTTTTCTCCTAAGATCAAGAACAAGACTAGGGTACTCAATTTTCCCATTTCTATTCATCACGATACCAGACATTCTAGCCAGAGCAACTAGATAAGAAAAAGAAATGAAAGGCATTCAGACTGGAAAGGAAGAAGTAAAACAGTCTCTTTATTGTTTTTATTTTTATTTTGGAGTTTCATTCTTGTTGCCCAGGCTGGAGTGTGATGGTGCGATCTTGGCTCACCGAAACCTCCACCTCCCATGTTCAAGCGATTCTCCTGCCTCAGCCTCAGCCTTTTAAAGATAACACAGTCTTATATACAGAACTCTTTAAAGACTCTACCAAAAGCTCTTGCAACTAATAAATGAATTCAGTAGAGTTACAGAATACAAAATCCACAAACAAAAATCAGTAGGAATTTTATAGAATTACAATGAATTATGCAACAAAGAATTAAGAAAACAATACAATTATGTTAACATCAGAAATAACAAAATTATTATTTAGGAATAAATTTAAGGAGATGAGCGATCTCTATACTGAAAACTAGAAAATACTGATAAAAGAAATAGAAGATATAAATAACTGAAAAGAAATCCTGTACTCATGGATTGGGAGACTTAATATTGGTGCAATGTTCATACTTCCCAAAATTATTCAAAATTTAAGACAATCCCTATGAAAATCTCAATGACTTTTTTACAGAATAGAAAAAAATTTTTTTGAAATTAATATGGAATCACAAAAGACCATAAATAGCCAAACCAATCATGAGAAAATACAAAAATGAAGGCATCACACTTCTTGATTTTAAGTATATTATAAAGCTATAGTAATCAAAGCACTATAACAGAGGCATAAAGACAATGTAGACTAATGGAATAGAATAAAGATCCCCAAAATAAATCTACATATCTATGGTGCACCAATTTTCAAAAAAAAAAAGTGCCACAAATACACAATGAGGAAAAGGCAGTGTCTTCAGTAAATCATCCTGGAAAAACTGAATATCTATATGGGGAAGAATTAAATCAGATCCTTATTTTACACCAAAATATATAAGAAACTTATACAACTAGTGAAAAAACAAATATCCAATTAAAAAATGGACAAAAGACCTGAAAAAGAAGACATACAGATGGCCAATTTGTGTATGAAATGATGTCTAACATAGTAGCAGAAAAATGCAAGTCAAAACCACAATGAGATACCATCTTGCAACTCTTAGCAATTATAAAAACTATAATTTTGTAAAAGATTGTTTAAAAAGGCAAAAGATAACAACCCCCGGCAAGGATGTAGTGAAAGGGAATTCTTATACACAGCTGGCAGGAATGTAAATTGGTACAAGCATCACTGTGGGAAAAAATACGGAGTTTTACCAGAAAACAAAAAAATTAAACTACCATATGACCCAGCAATACCACTTCAGGCTATATATCCAAAGAAAACAAAATCGCTCTCTCAAAGAGATCTTTTAACTCTCAGGTTCATTGCAACATTATTCACAATAGCCAAGACATGAAAACAACCTTCATGTCTGTCAGCAGATGACACACACACACAATGGAATATTATTTAACCTTAAAAAAATTTCTACCATTTGTAACAACACGAATAATCCTGGAGGTCATTAATGCTCGGTGATATAAGCCAAGCACGGAAAGAGAAATACTTCTTAATCTCACTTATATGTGGAATCTAAGAAAAGGTTGAACACACAGGAACAGATGATAGAATGGTAGTTACCAATGACTGTGGGATAGGGGAAATGGGGAGATACTGGTAAAAGGGTAAAACTTTCAGTTACATGATAAATTCTGGACACCTAATGTACAGCATGCAGGCTACAGTTACTAACGATATATTGTATACTTGAAATTTATGAAGAGAAACCTGTGTGTGTGTGTGTATATGTGTGTGTGTGTAGTCAGAACACTTGACTACATACACATACACACAGGTTACAACATGAGGTGGTGAATATGTTAATTAGCTTGACTGTGGTAATCATTTCACAATGTATATATATGTTAAAACAATGATAATAAAGCTGGAGGAAGAAAAGAATAGAAATAAAACAACAACAAAACACAATAGAATGGAAAATAAATTATGGCAAATTCACCAATAAGTACTATATAGTAATGAGAATGACCACCCTAGAACTACATCCCAAAATATTGATAAATGTCACAAATATAATGTTGTGGGGGAAAATATAGACAAAAAATAGTATTGTGATTTCATTTACACAATGTTGGAAATAAACAAGATTAATATATGGTGGAAGAAGTAAGGATAGGCTGGGTGTGGTGGCTCATGCCTATAACCCCAGCACTTTGAGGCCAACAGATCACTTGAGGCCAGGAGTTTGAGATCAGCCTGGCCCACATTGTAAAACTCCACCTCTACTAAAAATACAAAAATTATCTAGATGTAGTGGAGCATACCTTTAATCCCAGCTACTCAGGAGGCTAAGGCAGGAGAATTGCTTGAACCAGGGAGGCGGAGGTTGCAGTGAGCCGAAATCATGCCACTGCACTCTAGCTTGGGTGATATAGTAAGTGAGACTCTGTCTCAAAGAAAAAAAAAAAGTAAGGATATTCGTTATGTTTGGGATAGGTAGTCCCTGAAAAAGGGCATCATGAGAATTTCTGGGTGCTGATAATGATGTTTTTTAATGTGTTAATTACATACTGAATCCATTGTGTTGTGAAAATTCATCAAGATGTATACTAATAATTTAGGCACTTTTCTTTGTGAAGATATTATCTTAATTTTTAAAAAACTTAAAACACCACAAGAAAATTCTACTACATACCTAGAAGGGAAAAAAGAAAAATCAAAGGCTCAAAAGGCTGACAAGATATTAAAGGATGCATTGCATGCCCTTGCCTGACTTTTATATTCATTAGTTTAACACTTCGTTTCAAAAACCAGAGGGAGAAACTACAGATATTTCTGCAAGAGAGGTTTTTAACTCCTCTTAATGCAATTAATTTAAATAGTTAAATTTAATTTCAAGTGAAGGGACTCGCTTTAAGAAATAGCCCCATGACCTGATAAAGGATAATAAATGTCTAAATTTTCATTCCTGGTAGAACTTTTTAAAATGTTTTTATTGGACATAAGCCTTAAGAAGTCAGGCCAGGAGTGGTGGCTCGTGCCTGTAATCCCAGCATTTTGGATGGCCAAGGAGGGATAATCACTTGAAGCAAGGAATTTGAGATCAGGCTGGGTGAGAGAGTGAGATCTCATCTCTACAAAAAATAAAAACATTAGCCAGGTGTGGTGGTGCACACCTGTAGTCTTAGCTACTCAGGAGACTGAGGCAGAAGGTTGAGGCTGTAATTAGTCATTATCAAACCACTGTATTCCAGCCTGAGAAACAGAGCAAGACTCTGTCTCGAAATAAACAAACAACATAAAAGAAAGAACTATAAAATGCAAATAAAGTTACCTAAGTCTGTGAAGACTGTAATTGCTTTAACTTTGCCTGTATTTTTTTTCCCCCAATACTTTAAAGGCTGAATACTTGGGATTGTATTTCTCTTTCAGTAATATCTGTAACTACTTCAAGTGTCACTTGCATTGTTTATGTTTTCTCTCTTAACCAAATCCTTTCAGCTGATCATTCTTGTTCTCCACCTCCTATTACAAGACTACCAATAACCTGAGAAAATAAAATGAATATTTAGTAGGAATATATGAGCGTACACAGAGATGGCCCATGAATCTATAATGTTAAATTCAGCAGGAAACAGCCCTCAGTGACACCACAATTTCAGTTGTATTTAACTGAAATCATTAAAATGTTGTTTGAATAATTAAAAGAAACAAGAAATATTGCCCTGAGTACAAAGTGAAGAATGGTTTGAAAACCCATGATAATGCTGCTCTAGAGATTTGATATTAGACTAATCAAAGGATAGCGAGGATGGTGAAAACAAACTCCTATGACTAGACCCAGTTGAATGTACTTTTTCCAACTCATCCAGGTTAGTCCCTGGAGGTTCTTGTTTTATCTCAAACTCTCATGTTTCAGGAAATCCTTTAGTCACAGTGATCAGTGGAGGGCTGACCACTTGAGCAGAATGTTGGCAATGAGGAAGATGCTTTGCTCTTTAGTATATGTCTTGAGAGACACGTTGAATGGTGAGGGTACTCCATGAAACAGCAATTATAGGCACAGTAGAAAATATGTGCAAGGGGCAGGTAAGAGTTAGTGACATGTTTATGTTCTGATAGTATTGAATTGGAGATAAGTATGAGACATCCAACTGGAGATGACTACTAAAGAGCTAGATATATGTGTCCACAGGTCAAAAGGGTCTCCTAGTTAGAGGTCAGTTTAGAAATCATTAAGAAGAGGGTTATAGAAGCCATGGTGGTAGATGAGATCAATTGATGGGCGTATAGAGAGAGGGGGCTCAGCTAGAACCCTGGAAAATAACAAAAAACAGATAATTCTTTCTTTTTATGATATAACTACAAGTTGGGAGGTTACATATTTCAGATATATGGTTCTCCTACTTATACTGTAGTATTAAATATAAACCAAAATTTTGTATTTTAATATAGTTTGCATTATCTGTCATAATTTCTGTAATTAGCAGTCTGATATTTGGAATCAGGGTTTTTAAAGCTCAATAAATGTTATAATAATTGATAATCTACTTAATGTTTGGTGTCTATGTAAAATATATACCAAATCTCTATAACTTGGGTTATATTTGATATATACTTTAGGGTGATAAATTTTGGAGGAGGAACTAGTTAAAGAAAAAGGATTTTGCCTTTCTAGGGCCCATAAGCTGTGAGAAAGTAAGTAGGAAATCTTTGGAGGGAAACAATAGAAGATAAGAATTATTTGTTTATTTATTTGAGAGGGAGCCTCCCTCAGTCACTGAGGCTGGAGTGCTTTGTCGCAGTCTTGGCTCACTGAGACCTCCGACTCTCTGGTTCAAGGGATTCTCCTGCCTCAGCCTCCTAAGTTGCTGAGATTACAGATGTGTGCCACTACGCCCAGCTAATTTTTGTATTATTAGTAGAGATGAGGTTTCACCATGTTGGCCTGGACGGTCTCAATCTCCTGAACTTGTGAATCACCCGCCTCAGCCTCCCAAAGTCCTGGGATTACAGGCATGAGCCACTGCACCCGACAAGAATTATTTTAATAAGGTCTATTTATGCAGACTCATCCTGGCATCAGTTCCTTGTATGAGATGATAAGAATACTCTTCTCTTCCTAGTATTGGGAGGGGAACTTTGTCAAGGGAAATGTGTGCCCTGGTTTAAGGTGTATGGGGGAGGGTAGAAAGCTCTTCTGTATCTGCCATTTCTCAATATCCGTTGTAGCTCAAAATAATCAACATGCCAAAGTAGCATATTTTGATCTGCTTGAATAGCTTACTGCTCCCGCCCTGTTCAATCAGATTTAGAGTTAAAACCAATGTGTGAAAATAGAAATTTTTGGATTCTAGAGCCAAGTATTTTTTGGCTTTGTCTCATTTTCCAACATTTCTTTTTTCACATTCTTTCCATGCTCACTCTTTCAGATTTCTCTAAGTAAAGTGAAGTCTACAGAAGGTAAGAAGCTCTTACATCGTACTTATCCTTCTGCAAATAAACACAGTGACTTACAAGTGTTTTAACATCACCAAACTTAAAAAAATTACAAATGCAGTAAGAGCTCGTATATAAATCTAATAAGAAAAGGTATAAGTCAACAATCTATCTATCTAAATCCTACTCCCAGAATGCTTCATTAGGTAACCAATATTAGCTGTTTCACACAGTTAATTTTATCTGTCTCTATGTTTTATATATATATTTATATATTCCTTTTAAAAATATGTCTAAAATAAGATGACACTGTATCTTTTATTTTAAAACATGCTTTTTTTCAGTAAACAATATATCATGAAAATCCCCCCATTCAAAATATACAAATATAACCCATTTTTAGTAGCTATGTAATCTTCCACCACTATTCAACTACTTCCTATTAATAAGCTTGTCATTAGCTCTGTATTTTTGGCTGTGTGTGTGTGTGTGTGTGTGTGTGTGTGTATACTGTAATAATGTTATTACATGCCTTTATATTTTATTACCTTTATTCCTGAAAGAGAGATTCTACACAGTGAGACTTCTGGTTTAGAGAGTCTGTATATGTTGAACTTTAATAGATTTTTCCAGGTTATTTTCTAATAAGATTGTATCAGATAATACTCTCATGATTAACGTATGAATAAAGTGGCCATTTCTTTTGAGAAGTTTAATCCTAAAACCACAACAAAAGCATTTTTCTTAGCATTTGGAAACTCATAGTGATGCTGATTACTGCTTGCTATCACCACTGCTACCATTTAATGCTGAAACCATTGATTCTAAAAAACTGCTACTGTTACGGTATAGATACAAAATCAGGAGCTATCATTTATTGCACAACCTTTGTAAAACAGCCATTCCTACAATGTATTTATAAGCAGTATTTTGTTTATTTTTAGCTATTAATCTGTTAGGTTGGTGAAGAATCTGAACCTCAGAATACTTGAATGGTACACATAAGATCACTCAGCCTGTAACTCCTGCCACTTTCAACTAAAGTCAAACACATTATTCTGAAATTCTTTGCAAGAAAGGACATCAAGCTGAGTGTTCCAGACCAAATATGTGCATACATACATGTGTGCATGCAGGCATGCACGCACACAAAGAGCCATCTTAAACTGAATGATTTGAAGAAATCATGTCTTTTGTTCTTCATTTAAAATCATTTACTGTGTAAGTAGTTAGGAAAGCCAATTTGTTTGTTCTATTTTGAATATTATTCCCAGATTCATTGTGTCCCTTTTTTATATCATCATCACCTGATGGTCTAAATTTAATGCTCCATGAATGTCTTCTTCTATAAAGGTAAAAATAAATACATTTATTTTTCTACAGATTACATATACTTTCCTAAATGTAAGCATATGGGGTTTGCAAGTTGTTGAACCTCAGGAATTGACATCAGTGCCTGGTTGTTGAAATATCTGAATTCATACATCTAGCATAGAAACTTAAATTTAATAAACCTAAACAAATACATTGCTTTGGATCAAAGAAGAATTTTGATGCAGAACCAAAACACTGAGCCAATATATGACCTTTCTTAGTGAATCTAGTATGCGTGGAGGAAATAATCAAGATTACCAAACAATCAAGATTATGTTGGGTAAGACAAAAAAAAAAAAAAAAAAAGAGAGAGAGAGAGAAGGAAAGAAAAGAAAAGAAAAGGAAAGAAAAGAAAGAGAAAAAAGGAAGTAAGATAACTAGCAAATGCTTCATGAGATGAAGTAAGATAGACACAAAACCAAAACATGATGTATTCTTAAATATGAGAAGCAGGAAATGTCTAAAGAACAGAATCTAAAAACACAGAAGAGGAAGACAGGTAGCTCCTTAGACAAGAGCTAAAAAAGTGCAGAATTGTTTCCAGATTTGAACGAACTATGATGTTTCCAAGAGCTAAATCAGTAGAATATATATGGCCTGTCATTGTACTTGGGTGTTTCAATGCAGGAACGTTTGTCTTGATTTTAATTTGATCTCCTATAAGAGGCAAGGATGACAGTATAGGGTTAGAGGCTTACCACTGACCAAAAAATTTCTGTGTTTGGAATAACTAGAGACTCCAAAACCTAAACAAAAGTTGATATTCGCAGGTCTTTGATAAAGTCCTTAAAAGGTTAGAATTCCTTAAATTTGTCATTTGATCAAGACCCTGAAAATATGTTTATGTAAAATGAATTGTAACACAGGTGTTTGTCAACATAATCTCTCCCATGAATCTAGACTTTAAATAATTCCTTCTTTTCTTGAATACCCAAAGTAGCTTTTGTGCTTCTATTTTGGCACACTTATTCTACCACATTATAACACTATTTAAGATGCAAGAGATGCCACATTCTTTATTCTTTAAAATAAGGTTGTGTTTAACTCTCAGGAGCCCTTCACTCTTTTCTATGAAAAATCTAATGTGAGTCATATTCCATGGTTCTGGACCTGTCCCATGCACACCTACCTTGGATTCTGCATACCACCTGAGCAAATTTTACATGTAGACTGAAGATCTTGTCCTCTGGAAAGGTTCTCATTCTTCCATGTCCTCCTATGTTCGTCAGTTTGTGCTTCCAAGCAGTGTGCCATATACTGGGTAGCTTTTAAACAATGGAAATTCATTCCTCACAGTTCTGGATGCTAGAAGTCCAACATCAGGATGCCATCATGATAGAGTCCTGGTGAGGAACTTCTTTCAGTTGCAGTCAGCTGACTTCTCAATTGTAGCCTCATATGGTGGAAGAGAGCTTAGAGAGTTATCTGAAGTCCCTTTTATAAGTGTTATTCATAAGGGCTCCATCCTCATGATCTAATTATCTCCCAAAGGCCCTATCTCCTAATACTACCATATTGGAGCTTAGATTTCAGCATATGAATTTTGTGGGTACTAAATTTCTTGTGATTAGAAAATCCAAGCATATCCTGTGGTTTTGTGCATTCATAGTTATTTTAATGACTGATTTCCATCCTTATACTCTTCTTGGATCATCTTTCTTGAATGTACAATTAAATGTCAATAGTTGAGAGGACATTCATCAGAGCAGCTTAACCCTACATAGCTAAAAAAACAAAAGAATGGTAACATTCCCCAAGGAACCAGTGATTTACAAATTCACAAAGGCAGTGCAGTCTGGTTACCTTTCCTATGAGTAGATAAAAGGAAAAAGCCCATGTAATTTTTCTTTTTTTAAATTATACTTTAAGTTCTGGGGTACATGTGCAGAATGTGCAGGTTTGTTACATAGGTATACATGTGCCATGGCAGTTTGCTGCATCCATCACCTCGTCACCTACATTAGGTATTTTTCCTAGTGCTATCCCACCTCTAATCCCTACCCCACCAAAGGCCCCCAGTGTGTGATGTTCCCCTTCTTGTGTTCATATGTTCTCATTGTTCAACACCCACTTATGAGTGAGAACATGCAGTGTTTGGTTTTCCATTCCTGTGTCAGTTTGTTGAGAATAATGATTTCCAGTTTCGTCCATGTCCCTGCAAAAGACATGAATTCATCCTTTTTATTGTTGCATAGTATTCCATGGTGTATATGTGCCATGTTTTCTTTATCCAGTCTACATTGATGGGCATTTGGGTTGGTTCCATGTCTTTGCTATTGTGAAAAGAGCTGCAATAAAATACATGTGCTTGTGTCTTTATAATACAATGATTTATAATCTTTTGGGTAGATACCCAGTAATAGGATTGCTGAGTCAAATGGTATTTATATTTCTAGATTCTTGAGGAATTGCCACACTATGTTCCACAATTGTTGAATTAACTTACACTCCCACCAACAGTGTAAAAGCATTCATATTTTTCCATATCATCTCCAGCACCTGTTGTCTCCTAACTTTTTAATGATCACAATTCTAACTGGCATGAAATAGTATTTCATTGTGGTTTTGATTTGCATTTCTCTAACGACCGGTGATGATGAGCTTTATTTTTATGTTTGTTGGATGCATAAATGTCTCCTTTTGAGAAGGGTCTGTTCATATCCTTCACCTGCTTTTTGATGGGGTTGTTTTTTCTTGTAGATTCTGGATATTAGCCCTTTGTCAGATTGGTAGATTGCAAAAATGTTCTCCTATTTTGTAGGTTGCCTGTTCACTCTACTGATAGTTTCTTTTAGTATACGGAAGCTCTTTAATTTAATTAGATCTATTTTGGCTTTCGTTGCCATTGCTTTTGGTATTTTAGCTATGAAGTCGTTGCCCATCCCTGTGCCCTAAATGATATTATTTAGGTTTTCTTCTAGGGTGTTTATGGTGTTAGGTCTTAGGTTTAAATTTTTACTCCATCTTGAGTTAACTTTTGTATGAGGTGTGAGGAAGGGATCCAGTTTCAGCTTTCTGCATATAGCTAGCCACTTTTCTCAGCACCATTTATTAAATAGGGAATCCTTTCCCCATTGATTGTTTTTGTCAGGTTTGTCTAAGATTGTTTTGTCAGGTTGTAGATGTGTGGTGTTATTTCTTAGGCTTCTGTTCTATTCCTTTGGTCTATATCTCTGTTTTGTTATCAGTACTATGCTGTTTTGATTACTGTAGCCTTGCAGTATAGTTTGAAGTCAGGTGGTATGATGCCTCCAGCTTTGTTTGTTTGTTTGTTTGTTTGTTTTTTCCTTATAATTGTCTTGGCTATTGTTGTTTTGGTTCCATACGCAATTTAAGGTGGTTTTTAAATATGAAAGTGTCAGTGGTAGCTTGATGGAGATAGCATTGAATCTATAAATTACTTTAAGCAGTATAGCCATTTTCACAATATTGATTCTTTCTAACCACAAGCATGGAATTTATTTTCCATCTGTTATGTCCTCTTTTATTTCTGTGAGTAGTGGTTTTTTCTCCTTGAAGAGGTCCTTCACATCCCTTGTTAGTTGTATTCCTATGTATTTTGTTCTCTTTGTAGCAATTGTGAATGGGAATTCACTCATGATTTGACTCTATTTGTGTGTTATTGGTGTATAGGAATGCTTGTTATTTATGCACATTGATTTTGTATCCTGAGACTTTGCTGAAATTGCTTATCAGCTTAAGGATATTTTTGGCTGAGATGATAGGGTCTTCTAAATATACAATCATGTCATCTGCAAATAGCGACAATTTGACTTCCTCCTTACCTGCTTAAATACATTTTATTTCTTTTGCTTACCTGATTGCCCTGGCCAGGACTTCCAATACAATGTTGAATAGAAGTGGTGAGAGAGGGCATCCTTGTCTTGTGCTGACTATCAAAGGGAATGCTTCCAGTTTTTGCCCATTGAGTATGATATTGGCTGTGGGTTTGTTATAAATAGCTCTTAGTATTTGAGATACATTCCATCAATACATAGTTTATTGAGAGTTTTTAGCATAAAGAAGCCCTTATAATTTTTCTACTGCTAAGTCTGTTGCAGTAAAGAAACAAACCACAGAATTATTTCTGCATTAAATTATTGATATCATCCTTGCTTGCCATAAGTCAGGACTAACCCTATTTTTCTTTGCAAAGATGTACTATCTGTGCTCACAGTAAGTATCTAAATTTTTTTTTTTTATTGAGATGGATTTTTGCTCTTGTTGCCCAGGTTTGAATCCAATGGCATGATCTCTGCTCACTGCAACATCCACCTCCTGGGTTCAAGTGATTCTCTTGCCTCAGCCTCCCGGGTGGCTGAGATTACAGGCAAGTGCCACCACATCAGGCTAATTTTTTGTATTTTTAGTAGAGATGGGGTTTTGCCATGTTGGCCAGGCTGGTGTCGAACTCCTGACCTCAGGTGATCCACTTGCCTCTTTCTCCCAAAGTGCTGGGATACAGGTGTGAGCCACTGCACCTGGCCCTAAACACTTTTTATAAAGTGATAATTGAGATCTTGACTTTTCCCTCAACATATCCCCCTTACATTTGATGTTTATATACCACCCAGACTGCTTCTGGCAGATATAAATTATGAATGTTTTGCTCTTTTATTCTTGATTATATTTTCCAGAGATCCACTTTTGTCAATTAAAGTCTTAGATGTATGAATGCCACTGCTTTCTATTTTAATTATTTTTAAATGGTATTATGATGTTTATAGCTCTCTTTCTAAAACCTTTCTTGAATATCTAGTTTAACCTTCTGTGGCAGAACTGATAATGAAAATTTTAGCAATGATGATTTAGCTACTGTCTATATGTTTTCATCCATAGTATTCCATTTTTATTAAGATATTATTATTTAATTCTTTAATATTGAGAAATACTGTGTTTTCATTAATGCAAATAATCTGCTATGCTGAAGGGAAATTTATCTTGAAAAATGCTTTTAGTTATTAACATTCACCATTTCTATATATTTTTAATGTATTGAGCATATTATTATAACTAAATATATAAAAATTATATTGACAGTTCAATGAAAATATAAATGGAGATTTTAAAATGTGAGTATCGGCTAAAGATTACTATATGAGTTGGTTCCGTTATGCTGATCAGAATTGACCAAATACTCTGTTTTAAAATTCATATATTCTTGTATAAGGTAAACTAATGATAATGTGTTAAAATGTACCAATTAAATTAGGCATCTGTTGATTTGTCTTATTTATTAATATGACTTCTTGCCATATAACCATGTGAATTAATCTTTTGTAGTGGACTACTACTATCTAAGAGCAATGCCTGTCAAATTCTACCATGGCAAACAGTCAATATTTGTGCAATGATTCAGCCTCGGTCCCTTCTGTCAGATATCATTCATGGATCATATCACTTTTTTTCCGTAGTTCCAATCACAGTCTTGCAATCCTTCTCATACACCCCTTCATGTAGCTGTAATCATTCAACTGGAGTTACTCAGGAAATAGATTCCATTTTCCATACTTGTTTCATTTGGTATCCTCTAATGTGCCTAACATGTTACTCTCAACATTGTGAATATTCAGCCTTTGTTTAATAAATTGCACTGAAGTGAAACAAACAACGTAAGCTCAGTAAAATTTCACAAACATTATAATTTCAAAAGAAAGTAGATGTTCAGGGTTCATATATATATATTTTTAAATCAATGAGAAGCTTATGAAGTTTAAATATGAATTCATCACTTGTAATCACACACATACATTTTATTGCAAATATCCCATATAGGACCTGAACCAAGGGAAAAAAAAAATCAAAGTCAGCTATGTCAAGTCTGTTACCCAGGGCACAGTAAAAGGTCTAGAAGAATTAGAAAAGAATATTAGTTACACTGCCTGTGCAGCACTTAATTTAATGTTCTGTTCAGAACTTGGAACAAACTAGACTTAACACAAACTGAAATTCAAGCTTAAGCAAGCATGGAACAGCAACAACTTCATTTCCTTTCTTCAAGAAAAAGAAAATTCAGTTCTCTTTTCCATGGTTGCTGCTAATGACTTTTGTAGAATATCCCTCCCCAACCCTTTTTGTGTATTGTATGTACATGCTTGAGTATTTTGAATAAAGATATAATACTACACCCAAAATTTAAAGATTGTCAGCACTACAAAATAACATGTTCATTGAACCTATAAAAATTCAAGTTTTTATGTTTATTTTATAACATGTATGTTCTGCATACCACTCTTCTAAATTGCTATGTTTAATTAAAACAGTATTATTTATCTTTTAACTTTTATTATTCATTATTTTGTTTTTATTTTACATACATTTTTATTTTTTATTAACAACCTCCATTTATTCAGTATTTTTCTTTGTGCCAAGCAATGTGTTGAACACTATAAGAATTTTTTTATTCCTGTATTTACTAATTTACTTATTAAGTCAACAGATGTTTTATGAGTGGCAACTCTTTCAGACTTTTGAGATACAATGGAGATTAAGATAGGGTAAGAGATCTTCTCTAATAGCATTTATTTTCTAGTGGGGTAATAAAAATGTATACTATAATAATATCTGATAGAGATGGGACTATGGAGAAGCTGAGTAGGACAGTTAAAGCGTGGGTGGATGAGACAGGGTGGGGATGACTAGGTGGCCAGGAAAAGCCTCTCTGGACTCTGAAGGGTAGGTGACAGCATGTGATGAGCAGGAAGAAGGAAAGCCTCTAAGCCTAGAGAATAGTAGCAGGAACTTGGCTTAGACAGCAGAAATCAGACCATTGTGATAAAAAGTGGTGACAGGAAACTGGGTGTAGAATGAAATGAAATTGGAGAATAAACAGGGACAAAATAATCTGAGGCCATGAAAACCATGGTTAAATGTTTCAGTTTCTATCCTTGTGCAGTGGGTAGCCATCTGAAGGGAAGTCGTATATTCAACTTTTGTTTGAAAAGGATCATTTAAGGAAACAAGGGCAGAAGAAGAGAGATCAAATAGGAGGCTATTGCTATGGTCTATACCAAGGGTAATGCTTTGGAGTAAGGTCAAAGGAATAAAGGTGATAAAATAAACTAAATAACTTTTGGGTTATTTTAAAGATAGAGTTAATAGTATTTGAATGTGTTAGGGATAAAGAGAAATCAAAGAGCTGATCGAATTTAAATATGAACCATAGAGAGTAATTAAAGGCAACACCAAATATTTTGGCTTAGGTATTTATAGAAACAGAAGTTGCCTTTTACTGAGATGAGAAAGACAGAAAGAAGAAGTAGGCTTTGGGGAGATATCAAAAGTGTGTTTTTAGGAATATAAACTTGGGTATGTCAAGTTGGCTCTTGTTTATATGAATCTTGAGTTGAAGGGAAAGGTCAGGGATGGACTTATAATTTAACTGTCAGCTTATTAATGTCACTTAAAACTTGGATGCTGGATGAGATCACCTGGCAAGCAGAGAAACAAGAGAGGAGGTCAGAGGACTCAACACGAGAGCTCTACCATTTTTATATGTTGGGAGAATGAGAATAGCCAGCGAAGGAAATGAAGGATCAACTAGATAAAAAGGAAATTAATCAAGAGAGAGTTCGTCCCAAAATGTAAGCGAAGAAGAGCATGATCCCTGTCAAATGCTGCTAAGTGATAGAATAGGAATGGGATGAGGTAACCATTAGATTTCACGATTTGCAGCTCCAGATGACCTTTAAAAAGACTACCTCATTTGAATAATTACTGGAGTGATCTTAAAACAGACAGGACAAATGGAGTTGAAAACTGTAGTTACTGAGCATTATTTTGAAGATTTTTGCTACAAAGAAAAGGATTGATGTGCTATGACTGGAGAGAGACATGGAGTGAAGGGATGTCTTTGTTTTTAACATTCGACTGATTACAGCATGCTTAAACATTACTGTGAATTACTTTGTTCACCTGGCATCTAAAACTGTGCTGTAAAGAGCAGATAGTAAATATTTTTAGCTTAACTGGCCCTATAGTCCCTGTTGTATCTACTTAACTCTGCTACTGCAGTATGAGAGCAACCACAGATTAGTCAACAAGGCTGTGTTCCAATGAAACTTTCTAGGTGGATGCTAATTTTTGAATTTCATATTATTTTACATGCCATGAAATATAATTCAGTTTGACTTTTTTCAGCCATTGAAAAATGTAGGAATTATTCTTAACGCATGCATCTGGCCAAATTTGGCATGTGGGCCATAATCTGCTGATCCCTGCTGAAGAAGACAAAATCTGATGTTTGCCAGAAAGTGGGAGGAATGAGCCAGGTACTTTCATAGGGGTGAGAATAGGCAATGCAGAGAACAAGTGGAGGGCTGGCCTGAGATAAGCACTTCATGGCAAGGGAGAAGGAGGCTGAGGATGTGAATACAGATGCAGATTAATTGGTGGATTGGGTGCTGGAAGTGCATGGAAGTCTTCTTCTGATCTTTCATTTACTCAGGGAAACGTTTAAGCAATGCTTTCAGCTGAGAGAAGCAAGTAGGTAGGAGATATTAAAAGTTGCAGGGGAGAGTAAAGGGTTTATAATAGTAACTATGTAGAAGGAGAAAGTGAATTAACTAGGGAAAAGCTGTAAGACTGAGAGGCAAGCAGTAAGAACCCACTTGAGATTTCTGCCGTGAATTTAAAACGAGGCCTGTCAGCATAGCTCCATATTTTTTTTCAGTAGTCTTCAGCTGCTTGGATATAGGCCCTAAGTAGGCAAAAGCTTGAATTTAAACCAATTTGGTATTTTGCCAGGCAGAATGATGGAAAAAGAAAGGCCAAGGGAGTTAGGATTTCCAAGGGACTGATGAGTGTGACTGACCCTGTAATTTCAGCTGCAGGAAAAGAGAAGTGAGGATATAATGGGAGTGATGGAAAGTCAAAAAGGTTAAAAGGTAAATAAATTAAAAGTCCCAATGAGGAGAAAGAACTTTGTGAGACGATATATGAGAGGACAAAGTTGAATGACAGGAGGTGGTGTTGGGTGGTACAATGTTTGTAATACAGATTAAGGAGGCCGTGTGTTTTTTGTTAGTGCCATGGAAGTGGGTGACAAGTGTAGACCATTGGGGCTGCTGGCCTTAGAGAAGAAAGACTTAGAAAATAATGCTTTGGAAGCTCCATCTATGAAAGTGTTTAAATCACTAAGAGACATGACAAGAAGGGGAGGATGGGACATGGAGAGAACTATGTTCTTCAAGAATTGAAGGAGGCAGTTTTTTAAAATTTTATAATCAGGGGTACATGTGCAGGTTTGCTGTAAGAATACAATGCATAATGCTGGGGTTTGGCCTCCTATTGAACCCAGCATCCAAACAGTGAACATATTACATGATAGGTTGTTTTTCAGCCCTTTCCTCCCTTCCTCACCTTTTGGAATACCATCTTTATTGCTTCCATCTTTATAGGCATGTGTACCCACGTTTAGCCCCCACTTACAAGTGAGAACATGTGGTATTTGATTTTCTTTTGTATGAATTCATTTTAAATAATGGCCTCCAGATGCATTCATGCTGCTCCAAAAGTCATAATTTCATTTTTCTGGCTGCATATCATTCCATGATATGTATGTACCATGTATTCTTTGTCCAATCCACCACTGGTGGGCACTTAGTTTGATTCCATGACTTTGCTGTTGTGAATACTTCTGTGATAAACATACACATGCAGGTATCTTTTTGATAGAATGATTTTTTTCCTTTGGGTAGATAATCAGTACTGGTTTCTAAAACAATGCTTGTCTCTCCAGCCATTGTAATATACTGCTTCCTAGAAGGCTGTATCTATGTGATACAGTTTGCAGTAAAAGGCAGGTTGTATCCCTTTAATAACAAACACTTGAATACTTCCAGTTGGACTTGCTACTTCTATCTTACTGCACATGCAGCTCCCCCGAAACCAGGGACTCATCCTACTCCCTGACAGCACCTCCTGCCTTCCATATTTGTTCTTGGTTTCAAACTGGAGTCCTGAAAATGTCCCCCAAAGTCTCCTCCTGCTCCTTCTTCTTCAAAATCCAACCTGTCTTTTTCTTTTTCCATCTCCTGCTTAACTCTTATGACATCAAATATCTAGGAATGTTTTCTTATTTTCTGAATGTATACATACTTCTGTCTTCCCAACTGTCCTATACGTTCTGTGATGACAAAACCATGTTTTTTGCTTTCCATGTCTCACTCAACCCCTAGTAGGTTCTAATATCACAGTCAGAAGTAGAACTTTTTGATTGATTACGCTTGTCATCAAGCAATAGCAGAGTAAAAGTTTTTCAATTATTCCTTGAATTCACTAAACTATAACTGACATCTAAAAATCTATTAAATCAATAAATAATAAATTTCGGAACTGGCATAAAACACAGACAGTATTAAAAATGCTTCATAGCAGGCATTTGGTATTTGGTAAAAATGAACTTACTCATAATTCTATGAGTTCATATTGGATACACTAGCATAGTTATAAAAAGTATTCATCCTGTCGTCTTTTTTAAGAGGAAATCTTAAAGGCCAAAAAATTGTGAAGTTCAGTAATTAAAGCCAAGTAAATGTTCTATCTTGTTATTAAGATAAGTGGAAATTGAAGGCAATTTTGTGAAATGGAACGCTGGAGAAAAATACTCAGAAGCAGAATGCAGAAGTGAAGTCGCAATGGCAAAAGACAAGCGGTCTTCTCAAATGAGTTATTTCCAACAGTTTTTGAAAGCATTGACATTTGGTTTGCACCTTTCCTATTGGCCTATATCTTGTTTCATATTGTCTCTTGGCAAGGGTGACAGAGTATAGTTGAGTTAAGGGAAATTGGAAAAAAAAAAAAAAAAAAACAGAAAATTCTATCTTCTTGGTCATTACAGACCAGTTCTTGGCTCATAGTGCTTTCTTCAGAGAATCCAACAATAATTATGGACTGATAAATGGATCTTTATTCCTTTCTTTCCATAGGAAGGGTCTCAAATTGTACTAAGGTGATTAATCGACTCTGTCATAAGTTATATGGAATTATATTTCTTTTTCAGATTTTACTTTTTCTCTCCATTTAATAGTCTGATTTATTTTAATGGCTATAATGTATTCTGGCAAAATCCATTTAATTTTGCATTATCTATATTGAATACCTTTAATAAAAGTATTAATCAAAAAAGCATAGAAGAATATCCTGAAAATGATAAATGAGGCTTAGTGTTTGTTTTATGAATCAGTGCCATCTTAATAATTTTGCAGATTTATATGGTTTAAATAAGAGACTTGAGAAAGCAGAATGCCCTTCAATAAAATCTCACTGGCCAAAATGTTTATGAGGAAAGAGATATATTTCTTCACATATCTTGTATATTCTATTTTTATTTTGGGATGTAGTAGTAAGATGTTAACCTAGAAATTTCTCATAAAGAGTGACTATTTTATTTAAATAAGAGAAGGTAAGTGTTAAATTACATATATAAAAAATATATGTATACAAATATGCATGTATGTGTGTATGTATATATGCATATATGTGTGTATGTGCATATATATATATATAAAATTCTATGAATTCATATTAGATGCACTAATTCTATATATAGAATTACAATATATATACATGTATTTTGAGACATGGTCTCACTCTACCGCCCAGGCTGCAATGCAGTAGCACAATCACAGCTCTCTGCAGCCTTGAATTCCTGGGCTCAAGTGATCCTTCCACTTCAGTATTCCAAGTAGCTGGGACTACAGGCATGCACCACCACATCCGGCTAATTTTTTGTATTTTTCATGGAGATTGGATTTCACCATGTTGCCCAGGTTAGTCTCTAATTCCTGGGCTCAAGCTATCCACCCCCTTTGGCCTCCCAAAATGTTGCAGGCACAAGCCATTGCACCTGGCCTAAATGATAAAATTTTTTAATGGGAGGAATTTTATTTTATATGTTTCATCAGGTTCACAACTGATATCTCATATGTACTTTGTTTGTTCTCTGCATCTGTTTTAGTTGATCTGGATCTCCTATGGCAATAATAATAACAAAAACAGCAACATAAATAATTACTTATCATTCATTATGTACCAGCCCTGTCCCAAGAACGTCACAGATAATACATGTTCACACTTAAACAAAATACCTTTATTGGATCCAGAAAGTGCCGTTAATATGGAAAAAGACAAAACTGATCATCTTCTCTAATGCTTTCAACATCATTCAGTATTGAAGTCCTAATAGAATCAAATGTTCTTATCTGTAAGGCCGTCTTGCAATATCCAATATTGTGAATTATAATTAGGGCAATGAGGTTTCTTATTGTCTCTGAAATTTTTTTCCTTCCATTATAATACTTAATTTTTTCCTTCCATTATAACACTTAATTTTTTTTTCTAAACAGGAAGTTGTTAGTAGTGTCTATAATTAGTTTGAGCATATGTCAGATTAAAAATATCTTTAGTTACCTGGAGTATTTTTCTTAAATATATATGCAACATGTGGTATTTTTATTTCAGGGTTCAGAAAGATCCTAAAGTGTATGTAGCTCAGTCACTTAACTCATTCTAGAATATTCTCTTTTACCACTTTCTGTTTGCAATTGTATACTTTATGTCTAGCATTTTATGCCAAACCTGAAACAATAGACCTGCAATAAACACTTGTTGAATGAGTGAAAGCAGGGGTCAGTCAAAGCACTTCCACTTCTCTCATGATAGATAACCTGTTCCTTATAAAGAAACCATAGTTTATAATAAAGAGAGAGATGTCATGGTATGAAGCTCCAGCTGCTCTTTAGCTTTAGACCTGAATTGCTGCCTTAATTCCTTTAGCTATATCTATAGGACACCAACGACAGCAAACATTTTTCAAAAAAAAAAAAAATGGTAAGTGCTGCCTCCCTGAGCTCAGACAGTCAGCTGGATGGCCCGCTCACCTTGTGGCTCAGGTACACTCCAATTTCCAGTTTCTGTGAAAACTCAGTAGACAGATAAACGTTGTTTTCATCAAGTGTTTGTAGCGGCTATTATTTCTTCCTGAAAAACAAGCAAGGTAACTTCTCTTAAAAAAGATACTTGTGGAGGCAGATTCAAGACAGCTGAACAGGAACAGCTCTGGAGTGCAGTTCCCAGAGAGAACAATGTAGAGGGTCTAAAGAGTCACCTCATAAAGGAGAGCTCAGGCTGCCATCTGGCCGGTATCCTTCTGGGATGAAGATAGCAGAAGAAGAAACTGGCAGAAACCCTTACTGTTCTGCAGCTACCACAAGTGACCCCCAGGCAAGCAGGGTCTGGAGTGGACCTCCAGCAGTCCTATAGCAGAGGGGCCTGACCGTTAGAAGGAAAACTAAAAAACAGAAAGAAATAGCTTCATCATCAACAAAAGAGATGTCCACTCAGAGACCTTATCTGAAAGTCACCAACTGCAAAGACCACAGGTAGATAAATTCACAAAGAGGGGAAGACAAAAGGTGCAAAAAGGATGAAAACACCCCAAACCAGAACACCTCTCCTCCTCCAAGGGATCACAACTCATCATCAGCAAAGGAACAAACCTGATTGGAGAATGAGTCTGATGAATTGACAGAAACAGGGTAATAACAGAAAGTGGGTAATAACAAACTTCTCTGAGCTAAAAGAACATGTTCTAGCCCAATGCAAAGAAACTAAGAACCTTGAAAAAAGGTTTGATGAAATGCTAACAAGAATAAACAGCTTAGAGAAGAATATAAATAACTTAATAGAACTTGAAAAACACAAGAACTTCACAAAGCATACACAAGTTTCAGTAGCCAAACTGACCAAGCAGAAGAAAAGATATCAGAGATTGAAGATCAAATCAATGAAATAAAATGAGAAGGCAAGATTAGAGAAAAAAAAGAGTGAAAAGAAACGAACAAAGCCTCCAAGAAATATGGAATTATGTGAAAAGACCTAATCTAAGTTTGATAGGTGTACCTGAATGTGACAGAGAGAATAAATCCAAGCTGGAAAACATTCTTGAGGATATTATCCAGGAGAATTCCCCAACCTAGCAAGGCAGGCCAACATTCAAGTCCAGGAAATACAGAGAACACCACAAAGATATTCCTCAAGAAGAGCAACCCCAAGGCACATAATTATCAGATTCGCTAGGGTTGAAATGAAGGGAAAAAATGCTAAGAGCTGCCAGGGATAAAGGTCGGGTTACCCACAAAGGGAAGCCCATCAGACTCACAAAGGATCTCTCAGCAGAAACCCTACAAGCCAGAAGAGAGTGGAGGCCAATATTCAACATTCTTAAAGCAAAGAATTTTCAACCCAGCATTTCATAGCAGCCAAACTGGGCTTCTTAAGCAAAGGAGAAAAAAAATCATTTACAAAACAAGCAATTGCTGAGAGATTTCGTCACCACCAGGCCTGCCTTACAAGAGCTTCTGAAAGAAGCACTAAACATAGAAAGAAACAACAAGTACCAGCCACTCCAGAAATGTACCAAATGGTAAAAAGGATCGACACAATGTAGAAACTACATCAACTAATGGGGCAAATCAACCAGCTAGTATCAAAATGGCAGGATCAAATTCACACATAACAATATTAACTTTAAAAGTAAATAAGCTAAATGCCCCAGTCAAAGACACAGACTGGCAAATTGGATAAAAAGTCAAACCATCAGTGTGCTGTATCCAGGAAACCCATCTCACTTGCAAGGACAAACATAGGCTCAAAATAAAGGGATGGAGGAAGATTTACAAAGCAAATGGAGAGCAAAAAATAAATAAATAAATAAACAGGAGTTGCAATCCTAGTGTCTGATAAAATAGACTTTAAACCAACAAAGATCAAAAGAGACAAAGAAGGCATTACATAATGGTAAAAGGATCAATGCAACAAGAAGAGCTAATGATCCTAAATATATATGCACCCAATACAGGAGCACCCAGATACATAAAGCAAGTTCTTAACAACCTACAAAGAGTCTTAGACTCCCACACAATAATAGTGGAAGACTTTAACACTCCACTGTCAATATTAGACAGATCAACGAGACAGAAAATTAACAAGGATATCCAGGATTGAAACTCAGACCTAGATCAAGCAAACCTATTAGACATTTACAGAACTCTCCACCCCAAATTCACAGAATATACATTCTTCTCAGCACCACATCACACCTACTCTAAAATTAACCACATAATTGGAAGTAAATCACTCCTCAGCAAATGCAAAAGAATGGAAATCATAAGAAACAGTCTCTCAGACCACAGTGCAATCAAGTCAGAACTCAGAATTCAGAAACGAATTCAGAACCACACAACTGCATGGAAACTGAACAACTGGCTCTTGAATGTTGACTGGATAAACAAAGAAATGAAGGCAGAAATAAAGATGTTCTTCAAAACCAATGAGAATGAAGCCACAATGTACCAGCATCTGTGGACACATTTAAAGCGGTATCTAGAGGAAAATATATAGCAATAATGCCCACATGAGAAAAAAGGAAAGATCTAAATCGACACCCTATCATCAAAATTGAAAGAGTTAGAGGAGCAAGATTAAAAAAACTCAAAAGCAAGCAGAAGACGAGAAATAACTAAGATCAGAGTAGAACTGAAGAAGATAGAGACACAAAAACCCTTCAAAAAATCAATCCAGGAACTGGTTTTTTGAAAAGATCAACAAAATAGACCACTAGCCAGAATAATAAAAGAGAGAAGTATAAAATAGATTCAATAAAAAACAATAAAGAGGATAGCACCACCAATTCCACAGAAATACAAATTACCATGAGAGATTACTACAAACAATTCTATGCACACAAACTAGTAAACCTGGAATAAATGGATAAACTCCTGGACACTTGCACCACCCCAAGCCTAAACGAGGAAGAAGTTGAAACCCTGAATAGACCAATAACAAGGGCTGAAGTTGAGACAGCAATTAATAGCCTACCAACCAAAAAAAGCCCAGGTCCAGATGGGTTCATAGCCGAATTCTACCAGACATACAAAGAGGAGTTGGTACCACCCCTTCTGAAACTATTCCAAACAAACCAAAAAAGAGGGAATCTTTCCTATATCATTTTATGAGACCAACATCATTCTGGTACCAAAACTCAGCAGAGACACAACAAAAAAAGAAAACTTCAGGCCAATATCCATGATGAACATAGATGTAAAAATCTTCAATAAAATACTGGCAAACCAATTGCAACAGCACATCAAAAAGTTTATCCATCACGATCAAGGAGGCTTTATCCCAGGGATGCAAGTCTGGTTCAACATATGCAAGTCTATAAGTGTAATCCACCACATAAACAGAACCAAAGAAAAAAACCACATGATTATCTCAATAGATGCAGAGAAGGCCTTCAACAAAATTCAACACCCCTTTATGCTAAAATCTCTCAATAAACTAAGTATAGATGGAACGTATCTCAAAATAATAAAAACTACTTATGACAAACCCACAGCCAATATCATACTAAATGGGCAAAAACTGGAAGCATTCCCTTTGAAATCTGACACTAGACAAGGATGCCCTCTCTCACTACTCCTATAGTATTGGAAGTTCTAGCCAGAGCAATCAGGCAAGAAAAATAAATGAAGGGTATTCAGTTAGGAAAGGAGGAAGTCAA
Organism: Alouatta palliata; assembly: GCA_004027835.1. NCBI lineage: Eukaryota > Metazoa > Chordata > Mammalia > Primates > Atelidae > Alouatta > Alouatta palliata. The sequence goes on from PVKV010006344.1 coordinate 62,443, forward strand.
ATTGTCTCTATTTCCAGATGACATGATTGTATATTTAGAAGACCTTATCATATCAGCCCAAAATCTCCTGAAACTGATAAACAACTTCAGCGAAGTCTCAGGATAAAAAATCAATGTGCGGAAATCACAAGCATTCCTATATACCAATAACAGACTTAAAGAGAGCCAAATCAAGAACGAATTGCCATTCACAATTCCTACAAAGAGAATAAAATACCTAGGAATACAACTAGCAAAGGATGTAAAGGACTTCTTCAAAGAGAACTATAAACCACTGCTCAGGAAATAAGAGAGGACACAAACAGATGGAAAAACATTCCATGCTCATGGTTAGAAAGAATTAGCATTGTGAAAATGGCTATAATTCCCAAAGTAATTTCTAGATTCAATGCTATCCCCATCAAGCTACCTATGACCCTCTTCACAGAACAGGAAAAAACCACATTAAACTTCATATGGAACCAAAAGAGAGCCTGCATAGCCAAGACAATCCTAAGCAAAAAGAACAGAGCTAGAGGCATCATGCTACCTGACTTCAAACTATACTACAAGGCTACAGTAATCAAAACAGCATGGTACTGATACCAAAACAGAGATATAGATGGTATATGGAACAGAACAGGGGCCTCAGAGGCAATGCCACCCATGTACAACCATCTGATCTTTGACAAACCTGACAAAAACAAGCAATGGGGAAAGAACTCCCTGTTTAATAAATGGCATTGGGAAAACTGGCTAACCATGTGCAGAAGGCAGAAACTGGACCCCTTTCTGACACCTTACACTGAAATTAACTCCAGATGGATTAAAAACTTAAACATAAGACCTAGCACCATAAAAACCCTAGAAGAAAACTTAGGCAAAACCATTCAGGACATGGGCATAGGCAAGGACTTCATGACTAAAACAACAAAAGCCAAAATAGAAAAATGGGATCTAATTAAACTCCAGAGCTTCTTTACAGCAAAAGAAACTATCATTAGAGTGAATCAGCAACCAAGAGAATGAGAAATAATTTTTGCAATCTACCCATCTGACAAAGGGCTAATATTCAGAATCTACAAAGAATTAAAACAGATTTACAAGAAAAAAACAAACAAACCCATTCAAAAGTGGGCAAAGGACATGAACAGATACTTTTCAAAAGAAGACATTTATGAGGTCAACAAACATATGAAAAAATGCTTATCACCACTGGTCATTAGAGAAACGCAAATCAAAACCACATTGTGATACCATCTCACACAGTTAGAATGGCAATCATTAAAAAATCTGGAGACAACAGATGCTGGAGAAGATGTGGAGAAATAGGAACACTTTTACACTGTTGGTGGGAGTGTAAATTAGTTCAACCACTGTGGAAGACAGTGTAACGATTCCTCAAGGACCTAGAAATAGAAATTCCATTTGACCCAGCAATCCCATTACTGGGTATATATCCAAAGGATTATAAATCATTCTATTATAAAGACACATGCACACGTATGTTCACTGTGGCACTGTTTACAATAGCAAAGACCTGGAACCAACCCAAATGCCCATCGATGATAGACTGGAGAAGGAAAATGTGGCACATATGCAGCGTGGAATCCTGTGCAGCCATAAAAATCAATGAGTTTGTGTCCTTTGTAGGGACATGGATGAATCTGGAAACCATCATTCTCAGCAAACTGACATAAGAACAGAAAACCAAACACTGCATCTTCTCACTCATAGGCGGGTGTTGAACAATGAGAACACATGGACACAGGGAGGGGAGCATTACACACTGGAGTCTGTTGACAGGGAATAGCAGTGGACAGTATAGGTTAATGAGGTTGGGGAGGGATAATGGGGAGAAATGCCAGATATAGGTGACAGGGAGATGGAGGCAGCAAACCACATTGCCATGTATGTACCTCTGCAACAATCCTGCATGTTTTGCACATGTGCCCCAGAACCTAAAGTGCAATTTAAAGAAAAACAATAAATAAGACATTTTTGAATGTCTTATTGTCATCATTGAAAAAAATAAACTTAGGTTTTATCTGAATTCCTTTTTAATTTTCACATGTGATGTCAAGTAGACTGGATTTTAAAAGCTTAATTAAGATCAGGAATAGAGTGTGTCAGTGTACATTGGAGTACATGTTTCTCAGAATTACTGTTTATTCTAAAGGAGAAAGTTTGAACGAATGCCTCACTCTTTGTCAGAAATATAGTTTTTATCATGATACATGGATTTGACAAATTTTCCTGGTAATCATGATTATACCGGTTGGCACAAACATTTTGCTCTCTCAAAACTAAACAAAAATATTATATATTTACCATTTTTTCTTAAGAAGATTCCCATTCTACGTTTTTTATTTTTCTGAGTCATCTTGTTGTTTTTAGGGAAATTTTTGCTTTCTTCATATTATGGTTGTTTGACTTTTCATAGAAGCTTAGTAAGTATTTCCCAGTTTCAGAAATATTTTTGTGGAAGTCATTTATATAGATTGTAGCGAATATACTAGGAAAAAATACTAAGTATCTTTGATATATCAAACAGTGGTAATGCTTTGATTGACTCAGTGGAACAATGAGTTAATTTAGTGAGATGTTAATGGAATGATTTGTTTGAGACTATAGGTACCTCAAAATCCAGTTACTATGCTTGAATCTCATCAGATTTTGTTCCCAGTTCAACCTACCACTTATGGATGATCTTTAGTCAAATCACTGTCTATTCAACAAACTCCATGTTCTCCTGTCATTTTAACAACCAAGACCATAATTAAACTAATTGAACAGTCAGTAGGTGCTATATATTTCAGTTAGTGCATAAAATAAGAGGACATTTCCAACTGCCTTCATTTGCTTTCCTCTGGAATATGGTGGTCTGGAGCTTATTTATAATTCACATCGATTTTTACTGTGTTTTCAGTATGTTCGAAATTACTTTTCAAAATACCAGATACTAATTGGATTCTAGAGAAACAAAAATAGTAATCAAGTCTTCTCTCTGTTAAGGTAACGTAAGTTCAAGTTTGAAAGAAGTGGTCAAATTTTTCAGATTCTTTCCATCAGTTAGAATTTTCCCAAAGTCTTAAACTCCCATTTGTATTTCTACCAGAGTCACAAAATAAACTTCATGACCCATTAGACCTCATAACACTCTATAGGGGGTGGCGGGGACTCTGGCCTCAGGAAATCATATGATTCATCTAATAACAACAGTCATTCAAATTCAGGGCACTCAATGCCTATTAATTATTTTAGTTTATTTAGTTTTTGAATTATTAATTCATTTATTGCAATCAATGATTATTTATTAAGTACACACTATTCACAGAATAGTATGCTTGCTGTAGGGGAAAAAAAAAAAAAAAAAAGGAGCCTCAAGGACTGTGCGCCCAGTTCTAATAACATTGGACTTTTCAAGAGAAACCAAAATAAAGAAATTTATGTGAAAATATCTTGATTTTTTAAAAGACACTGGTAACTAAATTTGTGATTACCAAAATGCTGGGCAGACCAAGAGAAATACTTCTGGAACTAACTGCGTCCAGGAGCTCCTAGTTTCCTAGTTTACCGCATCTCACAGAGACTCTTGGACAAGAGTGTCCAGTGGAATTTACTCAGTCATGCTTTGTGGAGTTCCCTCAGAATTGGAATAATAAAGTCAGGATGACTCTCCCTTAATCTGTATCTTATTTTCTTGGTCCAGTGACTTTGTTACAAAGTGTTGTCTTATTCTCCAGTTTATTTTTTTTTATTTATTTATTTTTTTGAGAAGGAGTTTCGCTCCTATTA